>JACSCI010000117.1:13289-58802 GCA_016801065.1 Sceloporus tristichus | reverse complement strand
CACACTGAACTCTTTGATGCACAGAAGTTCTGCATTTGCACAAAATTTACACTTTCTTCTCTCCTCAACTCCATTACCAGCCATAAGAACTGAGGCAAACACAGACACACATATACTGAGAGAGAAAGAGCTATATGGACAAAGCAGAGCCTTCCTAGCCTTTCTCTCCTGAGGCCAGTTCTGCAGCTTGGTCTCCATTCTGGAAGGAAAGATGGAAGGAAGCAAGAAAGGGCATACTACTTCCCTTCTTCCAGTGGCGGACATTATTGTAAATGCCATAGGTGAGGTGTCCAGTGACTCTGTGTATAAGATCATACTGGATTAATTTAAATCTTTGATACTGAGGACGTGGACAAGCTCCTTGGAAGTGTGAAGAAGACAACTTGCCCTCTCAACCCTTGCCCTTCATGGCTAGTCCTCCAAGGAGGAGATGCACTTAGGACTCACCTGAGAGGTATCATAGATGCAATTCTTAGGGAGGGCTATTTTCCATCTTGCTTGAAATGGTGGTTCAGCGTCTTCTGGAAAAGCCCTCCCTAGATCCCTTGGACATGAACAATTACAGATCCGTTTGCCATCTTCCATTTCTAAGTAAGGTGATTGAGAGGGCAGTTGCTCTTCAACTCCAAGCATTCTTGGAAGAATCAGATTATCTAGACCCATTTCGAACTGGCTTCAAGACGGGATACGGAGCCGAGAATGCTATAGTCGCCTTACTAGATGATCGTTGCTTGAATACCGACAGATGAAGTGTGACCCTGTTGAAGGTTTTGGATCTCTCAGTGGCTTTCAATACCATCGACCATGGTATCGTTCTGGAAAGCCTGAGGGAATTGGGAATCGGGGGCAATGCATTGCAATGGGTCCAGTCCTATCTCTCAAACAGATTCTAGAGATGCTTGGGGACAGTTGTTCCTTTAAAAGGGTGTTTAAATTTGGCGTTCCTCAGGGCATCATCCTGTCACTAATGCTGTTTAACATCTACATGAAACTGCTGGGAGAGATCATCTGGAGACATGCTATCAGTACGCTGATGACACCCAACTATATCTCTTCATGCCCCAGACCTCTGCATCAACTAAGGAAGGCATCTCCCCTCTGAATGAATGTCTTGGGGCAGTAATGTGCTGGATGAGGAGAAACAGATTAAAACTGAATCCAGATAAGACCAAGGTACTTGATGGAGATCCTAATCCAGGTATGGAGGTTTGTTAACCGGTCCTGGATGGGGTCACACTTCCCCTAAAAGACTGTGTTTGCACTTTGGGGGTGCTCCTGAATCCGTTGCTCCAGATGTGAGTTCAGATAGATGCGATGGCCAGGAGTACCTGTTATCAGCTTTGGTTGATATGCCAACTGCGCCCCTTCCTGGAACCTGTAGACCCTAAAACTATCATGCATGCTCTTTTAATCTCACGTCTTGACTTCTGTAATGCGCTCTACCTAAGCTACCCTTGTACCAAGTCTGGAAAATTCATCTAATCCAAAATATTGCTGCCAGAGTGGTCACTGGAAGATCTAGAGGTGACCATATCACACCTATATTAAAATCTCTTAATTGGCTGCCTATTAATTTCAGGGCACAGTACAAGGTCTTGGTTATAACCTTACTTACGGGATCGCCTTTTCCCATACAATCCGCCCCACACATTGAGGTCCTCTGGTAAAAACCTTGCTACCATTGCCTTCTTCTGAGACTGAGAAAGTGTAACTTGCCCAAGGGCAGCCAGTGAGTTTCTATGGCCGAGTGGGGATGTAAACTTTGGTTTCTCAGAGTACTAGGCCAATACTCAAACTACTGTATAATACTTAGTCGTAGGGGGTCTGTTTTATGTCCATATTTATTCAGCAGAGCCTTCCTTTGAGGCTGAGAGAGTGTGATATATGCAAGCTCACCTATGGATTTCCAAGGCTGAGTGAGGATTCGAATCCTGGCCTCCTGGTCCTAGTCCAGCCCTCGGTCCATGGCACCATGCTCTTTCTCTTTCAGACCTTTCTTGCTGGCTAGATGTGGCTCCAGCTTAATCCCAGAAGATGGACTAGTCTGCCTTTCTGCTTAGATAACATGAAATTAGACTGTTTCTGGACCAGCTATGGAGGCTCCCTGGGATGCCAAAGGGAATTTCTAGAGGTCTGCTTGCAATCTGGGACTGCTTTGTTTCCCAGCTAATTTCCACGGATGTTTGTCCATGGATTCAAGCATCCAGACCTTGAAAATAGTTTCAAAATTTATCAGTTCCAAAAAGTAACTCTTTTTATTTTATTTTATTTAAGGGACACTATTTTAGTATGCCCTTGTATTTAAGGTACAGTTGGCTCTTCTTATAGTTCATTGCATTTGTCATCTTTTTCTCCCTTAATCAATTTTCCACAGAAGGACAAAGGCAGGAACAGAAGAAGTCCTCCTAAGGACACTCTGAGGGGCCATCATTGGCTGGAATCCCAATCCCTCCCACCATCCCTGGCTGTGATTGGCTGGAATCCCAGTCCCTCCCTTCATCCCTGGCCCTGATTGTCTGGAATCCCAATCCCTCCCACTATCCCTGGCTGTGATTGGCTGGAATCCCAGTCCCTCCCACCATCCCTGTCTGTGATTGGCTGGAATCCCAGTCCCTCCCTTCATCCCAGGTCCTGATTGGCTGGAATGCCAGTCCCTCCCTTCATCCCTGGCCCTGATTGGCTGGAATCCAAGTCCCTCCCACCATCCCTGGCCCTGATTGGCTGGAATCCAAGTCCCTCCCACCATCCCTGGCCCTGATTGGCTGGGAGGGGAAGCAAGGGCAAGATGACAGGGACCATGGATCAACTAATCACTGAAAGACAGAGGATTGTACATAACCGACCCCCATTACATCCCAGTCTGTCAGATTCCCAATGGCTCCACTATAACAAAGAAGGGCTGGATCTTAACTATCCCAGGCCTTCTTTCCTCCAATTTCTTCCACCAAGGAGGAACTGAGGGTAGTTTCTCCTCTCTTCCTTCCTTTGGAGGCCCTTGGTTCTTTGCACACCTTAAGAAAATACAAATGGAGGTGTTTTACATGTGCAACACTTATGCAGTCTTCCATGGACCACCAAAGATAGAATTCAATGGCTCTCAGAGCAAAGCAAGCCTCAACCTTCCATAGAAGGCCAAATAAATTGAGTGGATCGGACTTTAGGCATAGCTCTAAAATCCCACTCCCAGAATTCCATGCTCTCCCTCCCCCCAGCAGACCCCTCCAGAGACTGGGAGACGGAGCAATGGGTGCAGACTCCAGGAAAAGAGACCCCCTCGACATTTACCCCTTCCCCCTTCTTCCCATCTAATGCCCCTTCCAGAGAGGGAGCTGAGTTTGTTTAATTCGGTTTTAATTCTATTTTAATGTCTACTTTTTATGGTTTTATTCCATTTTTATTATTTAATTGTTATTTAATTCTATTTTTTATTTCTGTTCATTATTATTAATATGTTTATAATTATTAGTCTCTTTTAAACTACAGAGCCTTATGAAAACTCAAAGACTAAAAGAGGTCCAAAAGACACTGCAGAAATATCCTAGTTTGGGACTGGTTTAACTGCCCTGCGACATGATATGACTCATTGAAAGATGATGGTCTGAAAGGTGGAAGGAAGCAGGGAAAGAGAAAGAGTGCACTCCAGATGGACTGAGTCAACAAAGCCAAGTTGAGCTTGCAAGACCTTATTCAGCCAGTGAATAGCAAAGCATTTTGGAGGTCCCTTGTTCTTAGGGTTGCTCTAGAGCAGGCCTGCAAAACATATGGCCCACGGGCCGCACAAGGCCCTCCAAAGGATTTCAGGTGGCCCGCAAAGATTTGGAGGATGTTGGTGGCTATGGTCAAGGCTGCATGTTGTGCAGACCTGCACCAAGCCCCATAACCCTTGCAAAACAGACCCCAGTAGCCATTTTCTTCCCACCCTCGCTCCCTCCCTCTGCCTGCCTCGTGCTCCTCCTCCTCCTCCTCCTCAGACCCTGCCCCCAAGCCTTCAGACTCCCATGGGGCTCTGAAGGTTCCTCTCACTCCCTCCTGAGTCCCTGGGGCTTCTGCCCCATGGGACTCTGAGGGCCCTCCCACACACTCCACCCACATGCACATTCCCTCCTGAGTCCTTGGGGGGGGGGCATGCCAGGGAATTCAACCCTGGTCTCCAGAGTCCTAGTCCAATGCTCAAATCACTGTGCCACACAGGCTGGCCCCACAGGAAAGTAGCATAAAGTTGGAGTAGTGGGGCACCTCCCTCTATTCCTTTTCCCTCTCCTTTATTCTGAAGACCTGCGGGTGGGAAGCAGCGGTGCCTTTGGAGTCCCACCAGGCAGAAGCTATGTGGGGCTCTGAAGGCTGGGGGGAGGCACTTCCAAAGGCACCTCTGCCCATCTTATAGCACCTCTGAGACTAACTGAAAGTTCATGCATCTGAGGAAGTAAGCTCAAATCTACAAAAGCTCATGCTTCCAACTTCTTTCTTTCAGTCTGCATTTACACTATAGACCTCAATGTTTGCCCCTCAAGGCTTTCCAGTTTTCTCCTGGAAAGGAGCTGGACGTTGGTGGCAGAGGAAGGGTCAACACTCGCCTTCAAGTGAAGAGTTGGAAAGCGAGCCATTAAAAACCTATCTGCGGCCCAAATAAGTTCAGCCTTTAAAGTTTTAGCCCTTACCGACTGCCACATTGAGTGGTCCTGCTCTAGACTGAAACTAACTGAACAGAACAGAGGAACAGGAAAAGGGTCTCGTGTTCCTTTCTTCAACAGAAAAACAAAACCCCTCTAGCTGGAATTACGCACAAGGCTTAGTCCTAATCTAGGGATGGGAATTCAGGTGTCAGGGTACTACAATTCCCAGCGGATGAGAGCTGTAGTCTGCCAATATCTGGTGGGCTATAGGATGTCCATCCCAGTTGAAAGAGAACTAACTGGATGCTATGAAGGAAACAGAGTCAGAGCCCCTTCCTCCAGGTTTCCATCTTCAGTGAAGAGTCTGCAAAGAGATTCAACAGATAGTCTTCTTTTTCCCAAAAAGAAGCAAATGTCTATTCACACATATACACACGCAGACCCTCCCTTTAATTCCCCCTCTGAAATCTCATGGCCCCATGGAGACTCCAAGGGGGGAAAGGAGGCCTGGCAGCCCTAGGAGCCTTACTGCCTTTTTTGGGAGGAAAGAGGAGGAGGAGGAGGCCTTCTTTGCTTCCAGCCCCCAAGGTTAGCTCCCCAAAGAAGACCCTCCTGCCCCCCATCATTGACTCCAAAGTGGGAGCTGTTCCCCCTTCAGTCATCATTCTCACATAGGAACCAAATTTGGGGGTCCTCACCTTCCCTTTCCTGCCAAGAAAATCCAGAAGGAACCCTTTCCCCAAACCAGCCAACAGTCAAACCCACCAGCCTTCTAGAACCCTATTCAGGCTCCAAGCCAACTGCCAGCCTCTCCCAGAATTCCACACTCTCCCTTCTCCCAGCGGAGGAGACTGGGAAATGGATCGATGGGTGCAAATTCCAGGAAAAGAGATCCCCTCAGCATTTCTCCCTTTTCCCTTCTTCCCATTTCGTGTCACTTTCAGGTCCCTTTGCTTCCACTTCCAGAGAGAGCTAAATTAGTTTAATTCCTTTAAATTCTATTTTAATGACTATTTTCATATGTTTTAATTATATATTTTTAAATTTGTAATTTGAGTTGTGTATCTTTATGGGGGGTTAATGGGATGATAATAATAATAATAATAATAATAATAATAATAATAATAATAAATCTCTTGTCAACAAAACCACAGAGCCTTGTGAAAACAAAGATTAACACAGATCCAAAACACACTGAATAAATGCTCCAGCTTGGGACTGCTTTCACTGCCCTGGCTCAATGCTAGGGGATTCTGGGAACTGTAGTTTTGTGAGACATTTAGCCTTCTCTGTCAGAGAGCTCTGGTGCCATAGTAAACTACAATCCCCAGGATTGTCTATTGCTGAACAAAGGCAGTTAAAGTGAACTCTAAGTAGATTATTTCTGCCATGTGATTTGGACCTCTATTAGTCTTTGAAGTTCCACAAGGCTTTTGGTCTTATTATTATCATCATCATGACCATGATGATCATCTTCATCATCATTATAGCACTGCGTTTTGCACCAGACTTCACTGGGATTCAACTTCAAGAAAATGGGGCCAGGATTGCAGTCCTAAGGTTGGTCCCAGCCTTCTTCATTCCCAAGGAAGTCAATGGGAGGAGGGCTGGGTGGAACTCATGTCTCTCATTGATTTCAATGGGTCTACTTCTTTTATTTTTTATTCTAATAATATACCTAAAATCATATTGTACAGACAGAGGAATAAGCACAACATTAAATCCAATAACAACAATAGTAAATACAACATTGAAATGCCTATAGATCTATATTCTTGCATTTCCTTGTGGTTTGTTGTTACCTTTCTGAAAGCTTAATAAATTGTTATTATTACATTTTTGAGACTCCATTATAAACATTTTTTCCAATTTGACTTGTGCCCAGTCAGATCCACCTGTAATGGCTGAATCCCATTTCATCTAGAAATAGTATAATATGTAATATGTTCCCTATGCAAAAGTTGAGAGGTTCAAGTATCAAAGAGAAGCTCTTCAACGGGTCTATTTTAAGTCTGGCTAAAAAAAATAATCAAACCAGGAGTAGTTTTTTGTGGGTTTTTTGGGCTATGTGGTCATGTTCTAGAAGAGTTTATTCTTGATGTTTCACTGGTATCTGTGGCTGCCATCTTCAGAGAATGCTGACCTAGAAGAGAGTGGGTATATAGATAGATAGATAGATAGATAGATAGATAGACAGACAGACAGACAGATAGATATAGATATAGATATAGATATATACTGTGTGATCCTGGGGAAAGAGAAGTAATTCCCATGTTAATCTGTGTATTGTTCTGTTGTTGATGGCCTGGCCTCAGGGTTGGGGGATTGTAACAAACTTTCTTCTCTATGATGAGGTAACGAAATTACAAATCTCTAGCCTCAAATATATAGTTGGTAGCGTGTTCAAAAACTCATCACTTAGGCCAAGCAGATTGATTGTAAATCAATAAAATAAGTTTATTTTAGAAACAGAACAGAATAAATGATTGTCAATAGTAAGCTGTTGTAACTTGTCTCTTAATCAATCAATTACAGAGGTTTATAGAAACTCTTATATCAGATGCGACCCTTTTCCTAATCTTTAGACCTTCCCTTGGCCTAAAAGATTAAATTTACTAGTTGTAACACACTGTCCCCTCAGAGACTTCAAGACTATAGCCCTTCTAGGGACTAGTCTTTTCCCAACCTCACTCAACCAACCCCCTTCGACTTCTTCTCTCGACTTCTCTCCTCCTTCTCAACTGCCTCCGAATCTTTATAGCTCCAGCCGGCCTCTGATTGGTTCAGAATCTCTGGCTCCTGATTGGCTGATTCAAGATTCCGAGCACCACACACCTTCCCCCTTTGACAGGTTCATTGACCCATATAACCAAACAGTTATGTGGGTTAATGAAACCCCCAATTATATAACATTTTTAACAACATTTACATACTTACCATATATATATCTATATACATCATTATATAACCATTAGGTAAACACTATCACTATATATATATATACATGGAACATTTATAGATATCATTAAACCAACCCATTATCACCACTTACTACCTTGTTTTAGATATTTAACATATAATCACCATAACTCATCTCACTTTTTTGGTTTTAACCCTTTAACCACTGGAACAACTTTTTTTTTCAGCTTCAAATCTTTTGTATGTTCCATCTGAATATTTTTCTTAAACATATATCCAATTTCTTTAACCATTTTCTTATTGGCTTAAAGAGTGATGGAACATCATCTTTAACCACTTTTCCCCGTTCCCTGTATGGTTTTGACAACATCTTTTTATCTATCATATTATTGGCAAAGCCCCGCACATTGGTTTTCCAGTCCATCAACTCATTTATATCATTCTCCTTTTTAGGAGTTTTTCCTGGATCAGTCCTTGCATCCAACAACATCTTCTTTTTCATCAGTTGTGGACTTAACACCTCTTCTGAAACAAAGTCTTTCTTTCTTTTTGTTGTACTGGACCAGATTCTTTGAGTGCGTTGCACAATCTTTACATCATCTTCTGCTGACTGTAGGGTGTCTCTTAACGAAGTCTTCACGTTGTCTAGACATCTCATCACGATCTCGGGCTTTTTCTTTTTTGTTGAAGCGCCTTTTTCAGTTGGTTGATGGCTTTTTAGGTTCCACCAACGCTTGTCTCTCATCTGATCACCACCAGCAGGTTTGACAGTGAGGTTTATAGATGTTTGCATGTTTTGTATATACACATCTATTTGTTCTTGTAAAGCATTTTCTTCTTGTGTAATCTCTGCTTTTCTTCTTTGTCTCTTGGGCTTTAGGTTGAGAAATTTACGTTGGAGAGTATTGTATTTTGTCTTTATGTGGCAAAACAGGGTTTTCCATCTCTTTATTCGTGCATTGCCCTTATGGCAAGTTTTTATCAGAGATTGTACTTTTTTACCTTTAGAGTGTAGCCTATTTTTCAGTCTGGCAATCTCTGTGGATAGGTCTTTCCGTTGTAGCTTTATGTTATCAATCTCTTTCTGACCTCTATTGACCTTTTGGTGTAGAATCTCATTTTCTTGTTTTAACTCATAGAACTGCTCTTGAAACTTTTTAGTTTTCTGTATCAAAAACGCTAGTTCTCTCTCTTTTTGACTAAATCTCTTATTTGTTTCATCTAACAAACCCTGTAGCTTGATAACATCTTCTTTATATCTATGTAGGAGCTCTTTATCACTATCTGAGGACAAGTTTATCTTAGAAATAAGATCTTCTAATTCTGAAATAATCTTTTCTTTCTGATCTAACTTTGTCTTTAGAGAAACAATTGTTTCTGTTTTTCCTTCCATAAGGCTTTGTAAGATCTGGTTTTCTACCTCCAGTTCATTTACTTTCCTTTTAAGTATATTGGCTATTTTTTCTTGTCTCTTAGACCTTTCATCAGCCTCTAAGTCCTGGTACTTTTTAAATAGCTGCATGTGTCGATTTAAATCATTCCCAATGATACAATCTATTGGGATTGAATCATATATTGCAAATTTCCATCTTAATCCCTGACCTCGGAAAAATATTTCTTTAATCACTTCAGATTCCATCTCATGTTTTAACAGGATTTTATTCAATCTCCCCACAAGTGAACCTTTCCCGATAGCAAGCCGATTTCCTAGTATTTCTGTACTAATTATTTCTATTCCATATGTTTTCATATCTAACAAAAATCTCTCTTTTATTTGCCAGAAAATAAGCCAATTACATTGTTTACCTTCTTCTCTTATTTCTTCTAACTTTTTAATTTAATCATATTTGCCTGGCTTATTTATCAATTCATTCCTGCTGCTGCTGTTTATTCCACTGTCGGCTTTTGAGGGAAGGGAAGGAGTTCGCCAGAGGTTCAGCAGCCCCCCTTCCTTCCTTCCTTCCTTCCTTCCTTCCTTTTTGAAGAGATTTTGAAGAGGCTGCAATGGAGTCCAGGAAAGGCAGGAAAGAAAGGTTCTCCTTTGGAAATAGTCTCTCTGTGTATACTGTAGGGATAGATAGATAGATAGATAGATAGATAGATGATAGATAGATGAATGTGTTTGCCTCTGCTGTTCTTATGGTTGGGAATGGAGCTGACGACTGAGGACAGAAGAAAGGGTCAGTTTTGTGCAAATTCACAAGTGCATCAAAGAGTTCAGTGCATTGAAATAGCAAAGAACTTTATTGAAAACACATAGTCAGAAATTTAAGTGTTTAAGCCAGAACTGCTCTCCCCAAGCCAAAGAATATATTGAAAACCCAAAACCTAAAACTCCACCTTCTACCAAACCTAGCCCCCACCTACAATTCCCATCATCTATCCCCCACTATTAACCAGCCCCACTTTGCCATCCTTTTCACATGCACAATCTCTCCCTGCCCCAGACATTTGAAGAAGCTTGCTCCCTTTCTGTTACTACCAGCCCCTAACTTTCTTTGGCTAAAATCCCACAAATTTTGAATGCTATCATTGGTATTCTAGCTAGCTGCAACAAATCCCAGCCCCTCATCTAGCTAACCTATACCAAAACCCATAATCCCCAGCCAAATTTATAACCCAAAGCAATTATCTTTACTAGTAGCAATTAAAAACTAAACTTAACAAAACATAAGTTTAAAACATACACAGACATATGGACAGAAAAACCGTACATGTAAAATCATAAGGGCCTTTTAGCACCGCTGGATTGAAGAAATATTTTTATATTCCTTCTTTACAAAAATAATGTTCGTTTACTGCTTGGGTTTGTGTGGCTTCTCTCCTGTGTAACCTCTCTGATGATTGATTAGGCCTGACCTCCAAGAAAAGCATTTTCCACAATGCTGACATTTGTATGGCTTCCCTCCTGTGTGGACTCTCTGGTGTATCAGTAGGTTTGACTGCTGAGAAAAACATTTCCCATAATGCTGGCATTTGTATCGCTTCTCTCCTGTGTGGACTCTCTGATGTCTCGCTAAGTCTCTCTTCAAAGAAAAACATTTCCCACAATGCTGGCATTTGTATGGCTTCTCTCCTGTGTAGATTCTTTGGTGTGTCAGTAGGTTTGAGTGCCGAGAAAAACAGTTCCCACAATGCTGGCATTTGTATGGCTTCTCTGGTGTGTGGACTCTCTCATGACTGACAAGTTCTTCTGTAAAGAAGGGTAATGACAGATAATACTGAGTTAAGAGAGGAAAGTGTTAGCCCAAGATATAACCCTACATTCACGCCTCCCTATTTGATATTAAATTAGTAAAGTTGTAGTGGGTGACCTGAGCATGACCCTGTTGCAGATGCCCCAAATCCATGGAACAGTTATATCCTCACTCACACACAGGAGCTGGCAAAGAAGAGATTGTGGGGAAGTACCTTGAGGTAATCAGTAGATGCAGATAGTCATACAGACTGTTGACAAAAGATTCTTTTAAACATGTGTATAATATTTTGATTGAAAAGTGTCCTCATATCCTGTGAGACAGCCAGAGAGTCCTGAGTCTGAGCACATGGCATGATGCAAGCTAACTGCAGAGGACACTTCATTCTATGTGGCACCATGAGATGAATCACAACCAATACAGTATACAGGACACATCTGTATTGTTGTGGATAGGATTGGATTGGAGTTGTGTATACAAGAGATGGTGAACATGATGGAAGTCAGAGAGGAGAGCTTGCAAATATTTTTATTATTTTGCAACTCCAGATAGAGAACCTCCAAAGATTCGAATGAAATCAACTGTGTCTGTGACTTATTTTTAAGTGTGAAGAGCAGTCAGTGCATTGCCAAAACCTGTATCTGGAAAGTTGTTTCCATACTGTGCTATGTTAATGTTGAGCTGCATCTGAGAGCATTATGCTCAAATTGCGCTGTACATTGGCTTGGGAATGGGATTGGAATTCAGAGCCAACAAGGACCTGAGGACGAGTGTGCTAATCTCTTATGTCTGAGGTATTTGCACCAAGCACCCATTGCATTCAATTTGATTTTGGACCATATTTTCTCCACCCAGAAAACATTCTAAAGTGATTTAAATGTTATAGAAAACTTGGGTTCTGCCCACTAGCAACAATTTCAGTATAAATATACCAACTGGCTGTTCTTCAGCGTCAGTCCACTTGCAGACAGACATTTTCTTGGTTTACACTGCTAAACACCTCACTACAGTCACCAGCTCCACCTGTCATGGGAGTTACTGGTTTCTTTCCCCATTCTGGACCCTCAGCAATTGGAATCAACATCCATCTAGGTTATTTATTACCTAGTTCTTGTGTGTGTGTGCGTGAACACCTATATGTGTGTGTATGCGTGTACAGTGCACCTGTTTCATAGGTGGGCATGCCTTATGCAGATTTCAGGATACACAAAAAGGCACATTGGGAAAAGGGGCAGTTTGCCCCATAAGGGTTAATCAAGCCTGTGGCCGTGGCAGGCGCAGCTGCTCCACTACGTGGAGCCCTGTTCATTTATATAGGGCTTGAGAATGCACAGAATCCCCCTAACAGAACGGGATGACTCCCGATGTCACTGTTGCCTTAGTCTCTCCTTTGAGCTAAGTATGAAATTCCCTTAAAAGCATAGCACTTGGCAGTGTCCTCCCCAGACTCCAGCATTTAGGGTAACAAAGAGCATCTGGAATCAACCATGGAGCTAAGCAAGCTCAGGTAGGAAAAGAAACATTAGAGAAAAAGGAATTTTTTTCTGTCGCCCTTTCCTTTCTTCAGAGACATTGCTCATAATTTCCAAATGGAACCCCTTAATATGTTTGAAAACAAGGGCCTGAGCTGCTTCTCATCAGTTCAGTTCTTAAAATCTGTCATGTTCGTGGCTGTCTCCCAATCCCCAAGGCCTCTCTCCTGGCCCTTCCCAGAGGCCCCTTCCTCTCCGCACAGAGCTAGGCAATCCTGGCTTTACTCCTGCTTTCCCCTCCTGGCTCCCATCTGCCAGATCCCCTTCCCTTTCTCCCTCCGCTCTCCAACCTTCCCTCTTGCCCATCTGCACCACTTCAGCATCTCATTTTCAGCATCTTTTCCCTGTCTTTATATTTTTTAACTTTCCCTCCGTCTCTTCATCACAGACACAAACCCACAGAGTGTGATGCATAAAAGGGATACTTTGAGGCCCATTTGTTGAGAAAGGCAGGATAATCAATACACAAATAACTCATTGGTAAAGGCAGAGCAAGGGGGCTGGGACCTGGACTCCAATTTTGATGAGGGTCAAACACCAGGGAGCAGCCTTAAAACATTATAAGACAGGCATGGACTACTGATGGGGTTTGGAGGAGATCCCAGGGGCAACCCCCCCTGGAATGGGGGGGGGGGGGGAGGAAGGGATGAAATAATATTTTGCCCCTCAACATCCCACAGCATCCCTTTGGGGAAGTGGAGGTGATTTTGACACTGTTGGGCCCTCTCTGAGCCACTGCAGGCCCAAGGGAGGTCTTTCTCCCAAGAAGGCTCTCCAGAGCCTTAAAAGGATGGAAGAGGAGCCAAAAAGGTAGGAAACTTGCTCAGGGATGTGCTGAGTACCATTTGGGTGTAAAAAGCATTAATGTCAATGGCTCCTTTCCATAAAATCCTAGAACTGGCAGTTTAGGATTGGGTAATTAGGATCCTTAGAAACTGGAGAGCAATAATGCTTCACTGAACTACAGATTCAAATATTCTAGAGGATGTTGCTATCACAATTAAACTAGGCTTGAAAGGCCTCTAGGACTCCTAGTAGATTGCAAGTTGAACATGGGCCAACAGTGTGATGTAGCAGCTAAATAGGCCAATGTGATTCTAGGCTGCATCAATACAAGAATAGTTTCTAGATCAAGGGAAGTAATAGTGCCACTCTATTCTGCTTTGGTCAGGCCTCACTTGGCATAATCCTATGTCCAGTTCTGGCCCCACAATTCAAAAAGGATGTTGACTACTTGGAGCATGTCCAAAGGAGGGCAACCAAAGTGGTGAAGGGTCTGGAAACCATCAAGCTCTATGAGGAGCAGCTTAGAGATCTGGTTATGTTTAGCCTGAAGAAAAGAAGATAAAGAGTGGATATGATATCAATGTTTAAATATTTGAAATGGTGTCATGTTGCGCAAGGAGTAGGCTTGCTTTTTGCTGCTACAGAGAAAAGGAGACACCACAATGGATGCAAGCCACAGGGAGAGAGGTTCCACCTAAACATTAGCAGGAATTTTGTGACAGTAAGAGCACTTTGACAGAGGAATATACTCCCTTAGAGTTTGGTGGAGTCCTCTTCTTTGGAGGTCTTTAAAGAGAGGCTTGAAATGTGTATTCCTGCATGGCAGAAGGGGGTTGAACTGGATGGCCCTTGTGGTCTATTCCAACTCTATGATTCTATAATACTAGTGGAATCATAGCACCACGATAATTTAGCACAAAAGGGACCTCAGTCTTCATAGAAAGAGCAATGAATTCAGGTTCCTTACCTACAGAAGCCACATTCTCATAATTGTCCATCATTACATAATTGTAAAAAAGTTTCTGTTTCTTCGTCAACAGATTCCACTCATCCTCGGTGAAATATACTGCCACATCTGCAAAGGTCACCTGAAATAGAAAATAGCCTTCATCCAGAAAGTGACTAAACAAAAGGGGAGGAAAGCACATGGTGCATCCAAATATTATTTCATCACTTCACAATTCAGTCCAGGAAATAAACTTTAAATTCTGTTAGCAAGCAAAAAGCTACTGCCTTTGAAGTCAGTTTGTCTTGAATCCTTTCAATATAATATACAATATAATAAAAAATATAATTTAGGCCATTGGCTGGGATACAGTTCTGGGGAGCACTCTGGACTTGAGGGCATTGGGCCCACACTCAGTTTAGATCCAGAGGTGGTCTCCCATATCCCCAACATTTCACAGACAGGAAAAGCAAGGCACATGTGGACAAGCAACACTAGAAGGTGGTGAGGATGGCCAAGGTTGTTTATGAGGAAATTCACACAAGCTAGGAAGGGCACAGCAGTTTGCTTTTGCGTCATCCTCCTAGCAAGGGAAGACACTGGCAACTTATCTCTCCTCTCTCCCTTTTTGAGTTGATGGGGTGCAAACTCCTTGGAAGTCACTTTGCAGCAACCCAAGAGAGCTGAGGAGAAGGGGGAAAGTGGGAGGAGGAGAGAGAAACCGGGACATTTTTGAAAGCCACTGAAAAAGTGGGATGACAGAGGATTAACTAGGACTTTCTCTGCCAAATTGGAACAATATGTTCTCCACTCATTTTCATCAGCTGCCCCAGCAGTGACACAAATGAAATTAATAATCAGGATGGCTACTCACTAAAGAGTTGTACTTGGACAGCCTCTTTCTCTTGGAGACCAACTCTCTCCGCTTGGCCTCTGTGTTGGCCATCAAGTGGGTAGGGGTCCTGGTGGCACTGCACTTGGGTCTCTTCCAGCAAAATATGCCCCAAAGCTGTGTACAAGGAGACGAGATGAAGTTCCTGAAAAAAGAGACTAGAGTTAGGCTTGGTTTGTCAAGAAATCCTGCATCACTCAAAGACGCAGATAACAGCATGCTACTAGTGAGATACGCAGGTGACATATGCCTCCTTTGGCCAATGCAGAGATGCACCAAACAAAGCCCCCTGGACCTAGCATAGATTCACTGCACCTCTCCTACACAGCAGATACTCCATGTTAAAACACTTTTGACATTGCTATGTTATGGAGCACGTGAGGCAACACGTTAACATATGGCGCCAGATTCTGCACCTTGACTGTAGTCAGTAGTTTGTGAGCTGAAGAAACACCTGTCGCTTTCTCAATGAA
Source organism: Sceloporus tristichus (assembly GCA_016801065.1). Lineage (NCBI taxonomy): Eukaryota > Metazoa > Chordata > Lepidosauria > Squamata > Phrynosomatidae > Sceloporus > Sceloporus tristichus. The sequence continues at coordinate 43,444 of JACSCI010000117.1, read as the reverse complement.
CAAAGAGACCCTGTAATCTTCTTCTATCAGATGAGGCTTTTATTCCTATAAGAAGTTCCACTGTGTACAACACTATATACATCGACACCCTCCACCATCCACACCAGTAACAACCCACTCTGAGGCACACACTGTCTGACTCTTCCTCAGTGACAGTTGAGAATGACAGTTGACAGTTGCATCAACATTCCAGTGATGCACTGTTTAAATGCTGACACATCTAACTGCCACTAGAGCTGTCAATGACTTCCACAACAGCTCCATCTAGTGGCCACATGCATGTCATTTCCTGAGACTTGTTCACCATGGTCCTGACACTCCATGCCTTGTGAGAGTGGAGGGGGGTCAGGGGATGGGGAATTGGAGAGGACCCATAAAGGTATTTCTGGACATATTCTGCACTTGTTTTTCCTCAGATCTTCAATAGAGCTTTTCTTATGAAATGATTTGTGCTTTCTTTATTAACTTTCTCTTTACCGTAAATTAGATATCCATGCCACCAAATCTTAAATGTTCACCCTCCAGACATAACAGTTGTTCATTCTCTAACATAAACCATTCTCTAATCCAAACTAAACAACAAGCAGCATAATAAAGTTTTCAGTTTGGTAAACCCAGCCCTCCTTTACTTTTGTCATCACAAAGTATTTTAGTTTTTATCCTGGCTCTTTTTTTATTCCAAATACATTTTGATGTTTCCTTTTGCCATAGATTCAATGGTTTTTCATTCTGGATGATGGGTATCGCTTGGAACAGAAACAATATTTCAGGAAGGAAACTCATTTGGATCAGTGACATTTTTCCTAATAGCTATAAGTGTAATTTCCCCCATTATTCTAGGTCTTTTCTGATTTCCTTCCATGTGTCTCATAGTTATTGTGAAATGGATCTGAGTTTTTATTTGTTAAATTTATTCCTAGATATTTAACTTTCTTTCCCACTTTAAATCCACTAATTTCTTCCAGGATTTGTTCTTCCTTTTACCCATTTTTTTTAATTAATGTTGTTTTGTCTCTATTTAGTTTTAGTCCTGAAACATTTTCAAATCCCATTAGTACATCCATGCTCTTTTCTGGGTTCTCCAGGGTATACACAATGTCATCTGCAAAGACTCTCATTTTAAACTCGGTTGTTTTCTAATCTTATCCTATTATTCAGTGCTTCAAGGATCAGAATGAAGAAAAGAGGTGGAAGTGGGCAAGCTTGCCATGTAACCATGTCTCCCCTCTGTTGTCATCCCTTCACTGGCTCCCCTTTCCCTTCCGCATTCGGTACAAGCTTCTCCTGCTCACCTTTAAAGCCCTGCATGGACTGGCCCTTCCCTATCTCTCCGAACTATTTTCTCCCTACATCCCCACTCGTCCCCTCCTTCTCGCTTGCTGCCCCTCACTTCTGGAACCTCCTCCCCTTACAAGCACAACTCAGTACGTCTCTAACCAGCTTCAAAGCTGAGTTAAAGACCATATTGTTTAGGGAAGCATTGTTCAGACGCTTGACTCAATAGTTGATATTGCTGTTTTTACTTGTTATATATGATGTTTTTAATTTGTTGCTTTAACTTTTAGATTGTACGCCATAGGCAGGCTTTTTTATATTCTTGATTTTACTTGGTTTTGTACAGCGCCGTGTAGATTTATGGCGCTTTATAAATAAAATTAATAATAATAATAATAATAATAATAATAATAATCTTAAATTCTTCTGTTTTTTATAGTTAACAATTAGTTTGGCTCTTTGATCTTTGTACATTGCCATTATCCATCTTAAATAAGAATCTCCTATTTCGATTTTTTCAAGTGGCTCAAATATATCAACATCCTATGTTGTTGAAGGCCTTTTCTAAATCGACAAAGATAAGCACAAGTTATTTTTTTATAAACCCAGTGAAACAAACACCTCACAAAAGTTTAGTAAACAACATGTACACACACAGTCCCCATACAAAGGTATCACTGGCACACTGTGTATTTGGGGTTTGGAAATCTCACTTCCACCTTCTGGGAAGACAATGCTGCCAGAGACTGAATTTTTATGCCTGCAAAGCATGGCCTCACTCTCTCAGCTGCAACCCTTCCATATAATCCTGGACTGAAACATTTAAACAAAGGTCCTTTTTCAGCTCCAGGAATAAAGTTCTACCTTCAGTACAAAGACCCTGATTCCTGCAGCCCCAGAATGGCCTCTCCTGCAGTCCTTTATGGCCGGAGCTTCCCTGGGTCAGAGTCCGTCTCCTCAGCCGTAGAGAAGGGTTGCTCTGAGTGCGAAGGAGGAGGAGGTCCACAGGGCTGAGGGAGGGAAGGCAATGGGGGAAAGGTCAGTGCCAATGGCCATGGACGGCAGAAAGTGACAATGCCTAGCAAACTCCTCTGAGTCCTAGCCCTAGGAATGAGTGGCAGGAGTGAGTCCAGGGGGCTGAAGGGGTCTTCTTTCCCAAAGGGGGAGGCAAGGATTGGTGGGACCCTCCCCAGCTTTGGCCCAAAGGGAGGGTCTCTTTCCCCACCTCTCTCTCCCAGCCCCCAAAGCCCAGCCTCCCCACTGGCCCTGGGTCCTTGCCTCCCCTTCCTCAGACCCCTACAGGCCCCTTCCATCCTTCCTTCCTTCCTTCCTTCACCCCAAAATGGAGGGCCTGAGGCACAAAGGGACACACTTCCTTCCTTTTGGCCCAAGGAGCCTGGCCTCCTTCTGACTCTGGAGCCTCAGGAGAGAAAGAGAGACCTCTGTTCAACTGAGGCCTCAGAGAAGGTTCTGGAACATTATTCCCCACAGTCACAAGCAGCACAAAATGGCCGCTGGAACAGAAAATGGCCGTCTCTGCCTCAGTGCTTGGCATTTGGCAGTTTGAGGACTTCAAGGAACCCATAATGGAGATTGTAAAGTCCCTAAAGTCGGAAGTGACCCCAAACAGGATTTCCCAACCTTAACAACACCTACAAGTTTTCCTGATACTATAATATAGAGACTCCCTGAAGCACTCTTTATAAATCTGCCTTTATATGTCTTTATAAATAAATAAAATTTAATAATACTAATACTAATAATAGTAATAATAAGGTATAACCAGGAGCTTTTTCTCCCGGTGGCTTATCTCCCGAGGCCTCTGCACATGCTCAGGAGCCCCTTCTTCTTCTTCTTCCTCTACAGAATCTTCCAGAGGCCTCTCTGCTCCTCTTCATCCCAGTGAATTAGTAGTTTTGAATTTGGGTCTTGGAGTTGTGCTGATAGGCATGTCAAAATGTCCTCCATTTTGAGCATGACTGCGAAACATGAATTTATATTGTTTTTTATTAACGTTGTTGGCTTTTAGTTGGTCATGTCTTCCATTTTTCTTGAACGCCCTACATTTTGTTCTACATTGTGCCCTTGGGGTGCCAAAATATTTATTGCCTAGGAAGGGCAAATATCTAGAGCCGGCCCTGTCTTTAAGTCATTTCCAACTTATGCCGACCCTAAGGCAACCATACCATTGGGTTTCCTTGGCAGGTTTCTTCAGAGAGGGGGTGCCAATACCATCCTCTGAGGCTGAGAGAGTGTGACTTGCCAAGGGTCACCTAAGTCTAAAACACACTGCAGCAATAATCCAATCTGAGACCGCTTTAACTGCCCTGGCTCAGTGCTAGAGAATCCTGGGAAATGTAGTTTTCTGAGACATTGAGCCTATTCTGTCAGAGAGCTCTGGTGCCACAATATACTCCATTTCCCAGGAGCCCTAGCACTGGGCCAGGGCAGTTAAAGCGCTCTCAGACTGGACTGTTGCTGCCATGTGTTTTGGACCTTTCTTGGCCCCAAACTGTCCATAGCCTGCAATGCATCTCCTAATTCTGTTGACAGTCCCTCCCTCCCAAGACTTTCTCATTTCCCCCCAAAACCAGCGCAAAGCTGGCAGATGGAAAGAGGTTTTAAAGCAGCATTTAAATCTGCCATATTTGTTTTTAAAACACTAAATGTCCCAAATGCTATCATCAGTTTTGTAGCTGTTATTACAGAAAGACGCAGAGTGCAAACTCCTCAAGTATCTCTATTTTCTGGAGTGAGATGGGCTTTTCCAACTGACTCACTGTGATGATCTCCGGTGGTCCAAGCAGCCAAACTGCGGCCCTGTAACAATAATAATAATAGTAATAGTAATAATAATAATAATAATAATAATAATTTATATTCCTCTCTCTTCAGCCAAAAGGCTATCAAAGTGCCTTACAAATTGTTAAATTCCTTAAATCATGCTGCCACCTCCCAGTGATTAATTTTAAAAATTTTTTAAAAACATTTTATTATTAAAATATGTATATACAAACAAACATATATCAATCTTCACATACATACACACACACACATACCTACTTATGAATTTCTATCTTACATATTCATCTTTCATCCTTTATTAATATATTCTAACAAAAATCTACTAAAGAGGGGTTACTTTTCTCTTGCCTCAGCTCTTACTCTAACCTTTATCTCTCTACTTTAATCCTTTCCAAAACACTCTCTCTCTCTCTCTCTCTCTCTCTCTCTCTCTCTCCACCTCCCAGTGAATCATAAAAGGATTTCCCTTAACCTCCACTGGGACCAGTTAAGAAACCTTATTTCTCCTTCTTTACTGATCTTCCGAAGCATCAACCGAAGCCAAAACACGTGTAAAAAGAGTGTTCAGTAGTAGATATTTATTATAAATAACAAAATATAACTGAAATGTAAGTCACACAAGATATTAAGAATCTTACAAGTACAATATTTGTAAGTATATAATGTTCAATTCATACAACGTATTAAAGAAATAAATAGACCTAAGCATCCAATTCTGAGACTAACTTCCAAGATCCGCTATTTAACTCTCTCTCTCTATCTCCAACCGACACAATTCCCCCAACTGTCTCTTGGTCTCTCAGGCCTTATATCTCCTTCTCACGGAAGCTTCCAGAAGAACCTTCATCTTGCTCTCTGATTGATCAAGAGAGCCTTCCGTAGCAGTGATGTCACTCTGTATTTGCATAAACCTCCCTTTTCTGCCTGAAGAAGACCTCCATTGACTGGAGCCCAGTCATTACACTTTCCCAAGGCAAGGCTTGCACCTATTTCCCAATGTGGTTCTTGGGGTCAGCCTCCCAGTTGTTTCCAGGTCTTATGGTGACCTTATGGGAGTCTCTGAAGGGGTTTTCCTGGCAGCTTTCTTCAGAGTGGGTTTCCCATGGCCATCCTCTGAGGCTGAGAGAGTGAGACTTGCCCAAGGCATCATTTCTTTTGGAAGCCTTTTTGCTTTACCTTCTAGAAGGCAGCTGAAGTGTTGCTTCTTGCTCTGAAGAAGGAGAGGAACCTTCTGGTATCCAAAAGGCTAACACTCTCTGGAGTTATGTCTGATAATATGAATATATAGGATTGCAATACCTGTTTGTTTATTAAAAGGTTTATAGTGCACCCCATATCATAGAATCTCATAGCTATGTCTCTTAATAGCAGTTAACCAAATTAAACAGTATACAGTGGTGCCCCGGGTTACGAAATTAATTCGTTCCGCGGCGCCGTTCGTAACCCGAAAAGCATTCGCAAGCCGAATCTCCATAGGCGCTAATGGGGAAAAGCCGCGATTTCGTGGGAAATAGCGCCGAAAAGCACCAAAAGTTTTTTCGTAACCCGAAAAAACTTTCGTAACGCGGAACTATTTTTTTTAATTAATTTTTTTCGTAACCCGGAAATTTCGTAATGCGGCGCATTCGTATCCCGGGGTACCACTGTATAAGACAAAAACACAAGACAAGCTAGACAAGAGGGCTCTGGGTCACCACCCGGCCCTTCCATGGTGGTGGCAGTGGGGGCCTGCAGGCCGAGTTGGACAGGAGGCCTCTGGTGCTGCTCCTCTGCCTCCTCTTCGCTGCCACTGCCTCCATCACTGCCATCTCTGCAGAAGGGCCAGATGGTGGACTGGAGGCTCTTGGCCTCCAACAGCCCCACATGGTCTTTCCCCAGACCATGGCGGCGGGAGGAAAAAAAGTTGGAGAGGAGAGGGGAGGAGAGGGACTTTTCTCCCCAATGTTGGCACGCGTGGACTTGAGCATACGCGGATTTTGGTATACGCGGGGGGGGAGGGTGTGTGTGGAACAGATCCCCTTTGTATACCAGGGGCCCACTGTATTCACAAGCAAAGGAGAGCCAAGAGAGCCCTGGACAGCCTTGGCTTGGAGTGGCTCTGGATCTCTGCTGCTGCAACAAACTACAAATCCCAGGATTCCACAGGATGGAGCCAGGAGAGTTAACACAGTTTCAAACTGGAATATTTCTGCAGTGCAGATACAGCCTGAGCTGGTTGTAAAAGGGTATAAGTACCCAGGTCTGGTTTTAACCATCTTAATAATGGTTTTACTTTCAAAAAACAAGCACTTGTTTTTCTGTCTAATCTTTATTTTTATTGTTGTTTGTTTGTTTCTATATTTGCTTGTTTCATTCTTGGTAATATGAGATGGTCTGGTCTACCTCCATCGTTCTTGCATAAAAATCTTTTAATAAGAAAACTGGAGAGACTTTTAAAACCTCCCAAAGGAGCATCTTTTGGCCTTTTTTTGGGGGAAGCCAAAGCCCAATGTTTTTGAATAATAATAATAATAATAATAATACTATCCTCCCATTTCTGGTCCCTTTAAAAACTCATGTTTCCCAGAAGGAGCAGAGCTGTGTAAGAAAACCATCTCAGAAGAGACACACAAAGAGACACGCTTCCTTCCTTTTGGCCCAAGGAGCTGGGCTTCCTTATCACTATAAAGCCTGAGGGAAAGAATGAGAAGCCAATGGTCAGTTCAACTGAGGCCTCAGAGAAGGTTCCAGAACATTATTCCCCACAGTCACAAGCAGCACACAAAATGGCTGCCAGAAAACAAAATGGCTGCCAGAACACAAAATGTGAGTCTGGGGCAGGGGGAGGGGTCTTCCAGCTGCTCTGCCCCCATTGGCCAGCCTCAAAAAGAGGTGGAGCTTGTGCTTCTCTATTTAGCTCTGCGTGCAGAAGAGTGAGAGAGGAGAGAGCAGTGGAGTTTTAGAGGGAGAAGGAGACAGACAGACAGACAGACAGGAAGGAGAGATAGAGAGGGGGGAGTGAAGTGACAGCGGAGAGACAAGGCCTGGAACCACTAAGCTTCACTGCTGCCCTGAGATCTGGCTGGGCCTGGCTTGAGTCTACTGCTGCTGGTCCTTTTCTTTGGCTACTGCCTTTAAGGTGGGGAGGAAGAAGGCCCAGCAGTCCTTTTAGGCATGGCCCACTCTCTCTGAAGGGGATTTCAAAGCTTTTAATGGTGGCTCTCACGCTGTAGCAAAGATGATGATGATGATGATGATGATGATGATGATGATATCAGGCCTGGGGGGAGGGAGGATACAACTGCCTCCAGACCTTAATCATCATCAATGCCACCATCACTGGGCCTTCTTGTTCTGCACCACTGTAATGGCCATGGCTCAGTGCTATGGAACTCTGGGAATGTTCTTTTGGTTTGGCATTTTAGGGGTTGTTAAGGTTTGGAAATCCAGTTTGAGGACCCTTCTGACTTTGGGGCCCTTTCATCCTCCATTTTGGGTTTCCTTAAGGCCTCAAACTGCCAACTTTCAAGCATTGAGACAGAGGCAGCCATTTTGTATCCTGGTGGCCATTTTATGCTGCTTGTGACTGTGGGGAACAATGTTCCAGAACCTTCCCTGAGGCCTCAGTTGAACAGAGGCTTCTCTTTCTCTCCTGAGGCTCCAGAGTCAGAAGGAGGCCAGGCTCTTTGGGCCAAAAGGAAGGAAGTGTGTCTCTTTGTGTCTCTTTTGTGTCTCTTTTCTGAGAGGGTTTTCTTATTACACAGCTCTGCTCCTTCTGGGGAACATGAGTTTCAAAAAGGATCAGAAATGGGGAGGATAGTTTTAATACAAGCCTTATTATTATTGTTCTTCACAGACATTGGGCTTTGGCTTCTCCCCCCAAAAAAGGCCAAAAGTAGCTCCTTTGGGAGGTTTTAACAGTCTCATCACTTTCTTATTAAGAGATTTTCACTCAAGAAGGAAGCCATCTGAAATGACAAAATAAAAATAGAAAGAAACAAGAACAACAAAAATAAGGATTACAGACTAAAGCAAACTACTTATTTTTTAAAAGGAAAACCATTATTTGGAGGGTAAAAACAAGACTTGGGTGCTTCTATCCTTTTACAACCAATTTAGGCTGTATCTGCTCTAGAGAAATAATCTGGTTCAAAACCACTTTACAGTAATTTCCTGGCTCCGTCCTGTGGAATCCTGGGATTTGTAGTTCATTGCAGCAGAGAAGGCTAAGTATCCCAAAGGTAGAATCCCAGGATTCCATAGCACTGAGCGGTTAAAGCGGTGTCAAAGTGCCTTATTTCTGCAGTGTGGATGCGGCCTTCTTTGGAAAGGGGATGGTGCTGGGGGTAAGCACTGGGGACCTCTGGAGGTTTCAGAAGATGATTTATTTATGATGCAGTCATTTCACATCTAGCTACAGGGACATAGCCAGGGCCCTCTCCAATTCCCCATCCCCTCATCCTTCATCACTCTAACAGGGCATGGAGTAACTGTTGTGTAGGAGAGCTGCAGTGAATCTATGCTAGGTCCAGGGGGCTTTGTTTGGTGCAGAGGGAGGAAGGGGATGCCCATGTCTGCATTAGCCCAAAGAAGGCATATGCCACCTGCGTATGTCACCAGCAGGATGCTGTTCTTTGTCACTTTGAGAGCTGCAGGGTTTCTTGCCAAGTCAATCCTAACCCTGGTCCCTTTTCTCAGGAACTTCATCTCTGCTTCCTTCTACACAGCTTTGGGGCCTCTCTTGCTGGAAGTGACCCAAGTGCAAGACCACCAGGACCCCTGCCCACCTGATGGCTGACACAGAGGCCAAGCGGAGGGAGTTGGGCTCCAAAAGAAAGAGGCTGAGGAGGTACAAGAATTCTTTGGTGAGTTGAAGTTCTTGACTATTTATTTCTTTTTTATATATAATTATTATTATTTATTTATTAAAATTAAAACAATACAAAATATATAAACATACAAACAACATTCACACCTATCCATTTATACCTTTACACAGATCATATTAGATAATAAACTCATTATAAAATTGGGCTATATATTTGTAAAAACTCCCCCTTCCATCTATCAACTTATCTATCTAACCCTAAAATTTACTTAACTCTTCTTCACTTCTTCTTAACTACACTAAACTAAATATTTCTCTCCTTCTTCCCTAACCCATAGATTCTTCCTCTCTTAGTTATGATCCCAATTTCTTACTCTAAGCACTCTCTAAACTAAAATTCTAGGCTTCCAAATTATACTGTTCTTCCACTCTTCTTCAAAATCTCATTCTCTCTTCATTCTTACACGCTAATTGGCTTCCTTCTTACCAGTATGTACTACCTTGATTAATTGACTTTCTTAAAATTTAACAGGAAGGAAGTATGGGTTCTATCTTACCAAATCAAGCTATATTAATAGCTGCTAAATTCCCCAAATTCTCTTTCAAAAATGTGATAACCACACTCCATTCTTCCGTTAATTTCCCCTTATTTTCATTCCTTAATGTCTGAATTAATTTGTCCATTTCTATTCCATCATACAATTTTATCATCCAGTCCTCCTTTGTTGGAATATCACTACATTTCCATTTTTGAGCATAACATATCCAGGCAAGAGAAGCCATATAAAAAACAATTTTTCCATATTTAGAGGGAATTTCACCTCCAAATATACCCAAAAGATAAAATTCGGGTTTTAAATGTAAATTGATATTTAAAATTTCGCTGATCCTTAATCATTGCCCAAATTTTTTTAGCCCAATCACACGCCCTCCAGCCGTGGTAAAAGGTACCAATATCCTTTTTACATTTCCAGCATCTGTTGCTATTCTTTTTATAGATGTTTACTAGTTTGTCTGGTGAGAGATACCTTTGATAAAACATTTTGTAAAAATTCTCCCTCATTTTGAGAAGCTTAATATCTAAATCCATTTTTCCAAACTCTTTCCCATTGCGAAAGTAATATAAGGTGGCCGACACTCCTTTCCCATTTAATCATCTGGTGTTTTACCACCTCCTCTTCTGTCTCATACTGTAATAGTGTTTTATAGGTTTTGCTAATTAATTTATTTTCTTCAAGGGCCAAAATCTTTCCTAAATGAGGGTCATTCTCCTTTCTTACAAAACCATATGTTTTCTCATCTAACCTAAATCGTTCATAGATCTGTCTGTATGCGAACCATGTTCCTTTCCATCCTTCTTCCAGTAGTTTTTCTCTTGTTTTAATTACCCAATTTCCTTTCTGAAATTCCAACAAATCATTATAATTATACCATTTTGAGTCTTTGGCCATTTCCTTTCTAAAGAAGGCTTCATGAGGGGAGACCCATCCGTTCAATTTAGGTAGGATTCTATCTTTATAACGGTTCCAAATTTTTAACAGGGGTTTCATAATACAATGATCCATACATTTTTTATTTTGTTGGGATTTGCCAAGTAAGCATGCCAACCAAATTTCAACACATCCCCTTCCAAAACAGAAGTCTTTCATCCTCTAGAGTTACCCAATCCTTAACCCACAACAACATGAAAGTAAGCGGAGAACAGATTCTCCCAATATGGCAGAGACAGTCCTGGTTAACACTCTGTCACCCCACTTTTTCAGGGGCTTTTAAAATGTCCTGGTTGCTCTCTCCTCCCCCCACTTTCCCCCTTCTCAGCTCACTTCAATTCCTGAGTGCCATTCAGTTTGCACCCCATCAACTCAAAAGTGGGGAGAAGAGAGGAAAGAAGGAGACAGGATATGGCCCTTCCCAGGAGGCTGAACCAGAAGGAAACTGCTGTGCCCTTCCTAGCTTTTGTGATCTTCCTCATAAACAACTTTGGCCATCTTCCCCGCCTTCTGGGTTGCTTGTCCACATGTGTCTTGCTTTTCCCATCTGTGCAATGTTGGAGGATATGGGGGAACATCTCTGGATCTAAATATGGGGTAGCCCCAGTGGCCCTCAATCCCAGCGTGCTCCCCAAAACTGTTATTAAAAATGATGTTTGCCTCTGAAATGTGGCAAGAAATTTCTAAATGCACTATAATTCTTTGGTGGCTAAATGTTCTGTATGTGTTGGGATAGTGAGTATCCTAATACATCCTCAATATCCCAGCAATGGCCTAAATAATATTGTTTATGATATTAGAATCATAGAGTTGGAAGAGATCACAAGGGCCATTCAGTCCAACCCCATTCTGCCATGCAGGAACTCTCAATCAAAGCATATACGTCAGATGGCCATCGAGCCTCATCTTAAAGACCTCCAAGGAAGGAGACGCCACTGTATTCCGAGGAAGGAGTGTGTTCCACTGTTGAACAGCCCTTACTGTCAGGATGTTCCTCCTAATGTTCAGGTGGAATCTCTTTTCCTGCAGTTTGCATCCATTGTTCCATGTTCTAGTCTCTGGAACAGCAGAAAACAAGCTTGCTCCCTCCTCAATATGACATCCCTTCATATATTAAAACAGGGCTATCATATCACCTCTTAACCTTGTGTTCTCCAGGCTAAACATGTCCAGCTCCTTAAGTATATTACAGTGGACCTTTGTTATACGCTGGGGTTTGGTTCCAAGATCCCCCGTGTATAACAAAATCCGTGTATGCTCAAGTCCCATTAACTATAATGACATAGCAAAATGGCATTCCTTATAAAAAATGGAAAACCAAGGTAAATTTATACTTTTTTGGAACATTTTCAAACCGTGTATGCTTGAATCCGTGTATAAAAAATCCATGTATAAGAAGGGCCGACTGTATATGGAAAGGATTTGAGGCAAACTGGATTTGAAAGGCAGCAGGTTTTTGCTTGCTAACATAATTTAAAGTTTATTTCCTGGACTGAATTGTGAAATGATGAAATAATATTTGGGATGAACCATGTGCTTTACTCTCCTTTTGCTTAGTCACTTTCTGGATGAGGGCTATTTTCTGTTGCAGGTGACCTTTGCGGATGTGGCAGTCTATTTCACTGAAGAGGAATGGAATCTGTTGACGAAGAAACAGAGACTGATGTACAGTTATGTCATGATGGAGAATTATCAGAATGTGGCCTCTGTGGGTAAGGAACCGTAATCCATTCTCTTTTCTATGAAGACTGAGGTCCCTATTATGCTAAATTATCATGGTGCTATGATTCTACTAGAATTATAGAATCATAAATTGGAATAGACCACAAGGACCATCCAGTTCAACCCCCTTCTGCCAGGCAGGAATACATTTCCAAACACCATCCAGCCTCTGTTTAAAGACCTCCAGGGAAGAGGACTCCATGAAACTAAGGGAGTTGCACTGTCAAAGAGCTCTTACTGTCGCTCCTCAAAGGGCTTGATGGTTTCACTTTGGCCGCCTTCCTCTGGGCATGTTCCAACTTGACAACATCCTTTTTAAATTGTGGGGCCCTGAACTGGACACAAGATTATTCTGACTAAAGCAGAATAGAGTAGCACTATTACATCCCTTTATCTAGGGCTATTCTTGTATTGATGCAGCCTAGAATGATATTGGCCTTTTTAGCTGTATACTGTATTGGTTGTGAGTCATCTCCTGGTGCCACACAGCATGAAGCATCCTCTGCAGTTAGCTTGCATCATGCCCTGTGCTCTGACTATATGGCAGTCTCACAGGAAATGATGCCACTTTTCAATCAAAATATTTTTACACAAATTTAATGGAATATTTTTCAACTGCCTGATTATCTGCTTCCACTGATTTCCTCGTGACAGTTCTCCTACAATCTCTTCTTTGCTAGCTCCTATGAGTAAGGATACAATCATTATATGGATTTGAGGGCATCCAGAACAGTGTCATGCTCAGGTCACTCACACCAACTTTATTAATAGAACCTGAAATAGGGAGGGGTGAACGTAGGACTAAATCTTGGGGTAACACTTTCCTCTCTTAACACTGAGATTCAGTATTGTCTGTCATTGTCCTTGTTTACAGAAGAACTTGTGAGTCATGAGAGAGTCCACACAGGAAAGAAGTCACATAAATGTCAGCAATGTGGGAAAAAAATTGCCTACAAGTCAGTCTTTGTCAAGCATCAGAGAGTCCACACAGGAGAGAAGCCATACAAATGCCAGCATTGTGGGAAATATTTTTCTTTCAAGTCAAACCTAGTGACACATCTGAGAGTCCACACTGGAGAGAAGCCACACAAATGCCAGCATTGTGTGAAATGTTTTTCTTCGAAGTCAGAGCTAGTGACACATCAGAGAGTCCACACAGGAGAGAAGCCATACAAATGCCAGCATTGTGGGAAATGTTTTTCTTGGAAGTCATACCTAGTGACACATCAGAGAGTCCACACAGGAGAGAAGCCCTACAAATGCCAGCATTGTGAGAAATGTTTTTCTCAGAAGTCAATCCTAGTGAGACATCAGAGAGGCCACACAGGAGAGAAGCCACAAAAATCCCAGAAGTGAACTGACATTATTTTTGTCAAGAATGAATACAGAAACTATATTTTCAATCCAGCAGTGAAAAGGTCCTTATGGTTTTGTTTGTGAGGGTTGTCTATCCATATGTCTGTGGTTTATCTGTGGATAAGTCTGTTTATGTTTTAAAGTTATATTTTGTTAAGTTTAGGTTTTCATTGCTGTTAGTATAGATCATAGTTTATAAATTTGACTGGAGATTGTGGTATAGGTTAGCGAAATAGAGGGGTGGGATTTGTTGCAGCTGACTTGAATAGTTATGGGAATGATATTAACAGGAAGGGGGTTAGTTTCTGGGGGTGGCAAAGGGGCATAGACTGTAGGAATTGGAGATGGGGGCTACGTTGGGAAGAGGGTGGTGTTTTAGATTTTGGGTTTTAATGTATAGTTTAGCTTGGGGATGGCAGTTCTGGCTTGAACACTGAATTCCTTCTATGTGTTCTCAATAAAGTTCTCTGCTATTTCAACACACTGGACTCTTTGATGCACAGAAGTTCTGCATTTGCACAACATTGACACTTTCTTCTCTCCTCAGTCCTCACCTCCATTCACAGCCATAAGAAAAGCAGAGGCAAACACACACACACACATACACACATATACTGAGAGAGAAAGAGCTATATGTACAAAGCAGAGTCTTCCCAGCCTTTCTCTCCTGAGTCCAGTTCTGCAGCTTGGGCTCCATTCCAGAAGGAAAGAAGGAAGGGATGAAGGAATGACGTACTCCTTCCCTTCTTCCACAGGCAGACATTATTGTAGAGGCTATAGGTGAAGTGTCCATTAACTCAGTGAATAAGATCTTACTGGATCAATTTGAATCTTTGATGTGGGGATGTGGACAAGCTCCTTGAAAGTGTGAAGAAGACAATTTGACTTCTCAACCCTTGCCCTTCATGGCTAGTCCTCCAAGTTGGAGATGAACTTAGGACTCACCTGAGATGTATCATAGATGCATCTCTTAGGGAGGGCTATTTTCCATCTTGCTTAAAAGAAGCTGTGGTTCAGCGTCTTCTGGAAAAGCCCTCCCTAGATCCATTGGACATGAACAATTACAGATCCATCTTCCATTTCTAAACAAGGTGATTGAGAAGGAAGTTGCTCTTCAACTCCAAGCATTCTTGGAAGAATCAGATTATCTAGACCCATTTCAAACTGGCTTCAAGACGGGATACGGAGTCAAGAATGCTATAGTTGCCTTAGTAGATGATCTTTGCTTGAACACCGACAGATGAAGTGTGACCCTGTTGAAGCTTTTGGATCTCTCAGTGGCTTTCAATACCATCGACCATGGTATCGTTCTGGAAAGCCTGAGGGAATTGGGGATCGGGGGCAATGCATTGCAATGGGTCTGGTCCTATCTCTCAAGCAGATTCCAGACAGAAATGCTTGGGGACAGTTGGCACTTGAGCATACACAGATTTTATAATACACAGGGGATCTTGGAACCAAACCCCAGCGTATAACAAGGATCCACTGTAACTTGAGCATGCATGTGTTTTGGCATCCACCGTGGGTCCTGGAACCAAACCCCAGCGTATACCGAGGACTGACAGTACTTTTATTTCACATGCTCACTGACTTCCTCGGAATCATTGCATATTCTTCTTGAATAAGATTATTGAAGCCAGAGATTCCCATTCCACACAAAGGCAAGCATTTCTTCTAGCACTGTCCAGAGAACCTCAGTCAGGGCACCGACTATAACTTGGTGTGAGAGATCAGGAAGGGAGACGGCCCAGTGCCTGACTGGCCAGGCCAGAAAGATGGCCAAGGGCATTGCCAGGAGGGTGCAGGGGGTGTCACCTAGTGCGCTGCTGGGAAGGGGTGCTGAAGTTATGGGTCTGTCAAGAGAAAGCGAGCCTTGCCCTCTTCTGCTTGTCCAGCAGCTCCGCTGGACCCGAAAAGGCTGTGGAAGAGAGGGATAATTTATGAATGATTTGCACAAATATACTAGCAATGCCTCTGAGTGTGGCAGCTCTACCCTTGCTCAGGCGAGGTCAAGCGTGAGGGTGGCAGAAACATTATCCTGGCAGAGATGCCAGTCCTGAGCTGATTGCCCAACAAATTTGAGGGCAAGCCACCCTCCACAAACTCCTTAAAAGCAACCCAACTTTTCCAACAGAGATGGGAATCAGGTAGATTTTCAGATGTTGATGGACTGCAACTCCCACTCTCCCTCACCATTGGCCATGCTTGCTAGAAGCTGCTGGGAGATGCAATCCAGTTCTATCCAGAGGAACAGGTGATTCCGGCCCCTGTTCTCTGCCACACCTCCCTCTCTCTTCCTCTTCTCCAAATGGGTGCCTTCCAAATGTGTTGCCCTACAACTGCATCTCACCAGAAGCACCTCAAACCTCACAGCCAATTGGCCCTACAAGACTCTGCAGGGAGGTCTCTGGGAACTTTCCCCCTTTGGGGTTTGAAATGAAGGTGGCGCTCCAGGTGAGGGCTTGCCATGCCCTACCGCCAGGAGCCAGGCCTGTCCTCTGAGTCTGAGGTGGAGGCTGAGATCCCAGGGACAAGCCAGGGCTGCAGCCACTGCAGGAGTGGCTATCAAGAATTAAAACCAATGCTGACCAAAGAATATGCAAAAGCATAAGTAAAGACCTCAAAAGGTTACTCCTAAAACCCAATCTAACAAACTCTCCACAGAATTAAAACCACTAAAAACAAATCAACAAAAAGGGGAAAAATACCCCAACAATAACCTTCTCTTATAGTTCATTGCATTTGTCATCTTTTTCTCCCTTAATCAATTTTCCACAGAAGGACAAAGGCAGGAACAGAAGAAGTCCTCCTGAGGACACTCTGAGGGGCCATCATTGGCTGGAATCCCAATCCCTCCCTCCATCCTTGGCTCTGGTTGGCTGGAATCCTTGTCCCTCAATCCATCCCTGGCCCTGATTGGCTGGGAGGGGAAGCAAGGGCAAGATGGCAGGAACCACGGACCAACTAATCACTGAAAGATAGAGGATTGTACATAATCGACCCCCATTGCATCCCAGTCTCTCAAATTCCCAATGGCTCCACTTCAAAAAAGGAGGGCTGAACATTTACTGTCCCAAGGTCTTCTTTCCTCCATTTTCTTCCTTGAAGGAGGAACTGAGGGTAGTTTCTCCTCTCTTCCTTCCTTTGGAGGCCATCTTGGTTCTTTGCACACCTGCAGAAAGTACAAATGGAGGTGTTTTACATGTGCAATACTTATGCAGTCTTCCATGGACCACCAAAGATAGAATTCAATGGCTCTCAGAGCAAAGCAAGCCTCAACCTTCCCTAGAAGACCAAATAAATCGAGTGTATCGGACTTTAGGCTTAGCTCTCAAATCCCACTCCCAGAATTCCATGCTCTCCCTCCCCCCAGCAGACCCCTCCAGAGACCGGGAGAAGGAGCAATGGGTGCAAACTCCAGGAAAAGAGACCCCCTCAACATTTACCCCTTTCCCCTTCTTCCCATTTAATGTCCCTTCCAGGCCTCTTTGCTTACACTTTCCAGAAAGGGAGCTGAGTTTGTTAATTCGGTTTTAATTCTATTTTAATTCCAGATGGTGGCGCTAGGAGATAGTTGTCCTTCTAAAAGAGAGATAAAATTTGGTGTCCCCCAGGGCACAATATTGTCTCCTATGCTATTTAAAATTTACATGAAGCCGCTGGGAAAAATCATCCGGAGACATGGGGCAGGATTTTATCTGTACGCTGATGACACCCAAATATATTTCTCTATGTCTCAGACTGATGCAGTGACTAAGGATGGCATCTCTCCTCTGAATGCCTGTCTTGGGGCGGTAATGGATTGGATGAGGGAAAACCGACTCAAGCTGAATCCAGGTAAGACGGAGGTACTTGTTATAGGAAACCCAAGCCCAGGTATGGAATTATGTCAGCCAGTTCTGGATGGGGTCACACTTCCCCTGAAAGACTCTGTCCGCAGCTTAGGGGTGCTCCTTGACTCGTCCCTTCACCTGACAGCTCAGGTAGATGCGACAGTCAGGAGCACTTGTTATCAGCTTCGGCTGATACGCCAGCTGCGCCCCTTCCTGGAGCAGGGAGACCTTGAAACAGTTGTACATGCGCTGGTCACCTCTCGATTGGACTTCTGTAATGCGCTCTACATGGGGCTACCCTTGTGCCAAGTTCAGAAACTTCAATTTGTACAAAATATGGCAGCCAGGTTAATTACAGGTACTCGTCGTACCGATCACATAACACCGGTTTTGAAATCCCTTCACTGGCTGCCAATTAATTTCCGGGCAAGATACAAGGTGTTGGTGATTACCTTCAAAGCCCTACATGGCTTGGGTCCAGAATACTTAAGAGATCGCCTACTTCCATACTGTCCGTCCCGCACTCTAAGGTCCTCGGGGAAGAATCTACTTCATCCAATAAAATCTTGGCTAACTTCAGTCACCCAGAGCCTTTTCCATCGCAGCTCCAAAGCTATGGAATGACCTACCGAAGGAGATCCGCGACATTTCTACTCTTACAGCCTTTAAGAAGGCTCTTAAAACGGATCTCTTCCGGCAGGCCTTCCCTACCTAGTTCTACTCCCCATTTACTGTGACTTATGTCACTCTGTCCACCAATTCTTCTCTTAAATTTAATGAGAAGAATTAAATTAAAATTAATTAAAATAAGATCCTTGCCTCAAGAAGAAGAGCCCTCCCTCCATGACATCATCATCAGACCTGGGAGGGAGTGAAAAAGAGAGGCCCAACTTCCATCAGGCCTAACTGTGAATATACTCACTTCGCTCTCTTTAATTTTATTGTATTTTATTTATTTATTTATTGTATTTTATTTTATTATCTTTATTTTTACTGTTGTAACCCGCCTGGATTCCTTGTGATTGGGCGGGCTATAAATAAATTATTATTATTATTATTATTGTTATTGTTATTATTATTATTATTAAATCTTGCCAAGAACAACCCAGGATAGTGTAGCCATAAGTCAGAAACCACTTCAAGACACACAACAAAAACAATGGTTGTTTAATGGTCAGAACCTGCCTTGTGTCCCAAATTGAGGGGAGCAGAATATTAATGAAAATGGCAAGACTAAGAAGGGGTCCCAACTCCTGAGAGCAGCCCCCAAGCAGCCCTCTCCTGCCTTCCCCCCAAATGCCCCTGAGAGGTCCATGGACAGCAACCAGGGCCTCCCCAGAAGATCCCAAAACCAGGACAGGTTTCATGCCGGAGAGGAGAGGAAGATTGGCTGCAAAATACGTATCTGGCACATTTTTGGAAGGAGTGAGGACTAGAGTATCTCAGATAAAAGCCTGCTCCCTTGTGGCTGAGGAAGACCTTTTGTCTTGAAATGTGCTCCATCAGTTCCCAAAGACAGGGATAACAGCACTTTATTTAGTT
Organism: Sceloporus tristichus; assembly: GCA_016801065.1. NCBI lineage: Eukaryota > Metazoa > Chordata > Lepidosauria > Squamata > Phrynosomatidae > Sceloporus > Sceloporus tristichus. The sequence continues at coordinate 24,614 of JACSCI010000117.1, read as the reverse complement.
TCATAGCATCTATTTTAGCATGTCACCAAGAGCAGATATATTGGAGGCAGTTTGTGTCTTGTAATTGTTCCTTTTGTTGTTTTGTTGTAGCCCATTCTTAATTATATGTATTGTCATTGTACTGAAGCCTTTGTGTATCTGTACTCACAACTGCCCTTGTTTCTATTATTTGTTGTAGAAGTCATTACCTACATTAGTAGGTTATTCATAGCAATAAACTGAAATTAGTTTTTACATTATCATTGTTTAGATGTTATTCTGCATTACATCAGTATCTTATTCAGGGTAGATAAATTGAAGCTGATTTGTGTATTGTAATTGTTCTTTGTATACATAATACATACATACATATTATCAGAAATAACTCCAGAGAATGTTAGCCTTTTGGATGCCAGAAGGTTCCTCTCATTCTTCAATGCAAGAAGCAACACCTCATCTGCCTTCTAGAAGATAAAGCAAAAAGGCTTCCAAAAGGACTGACGCCTTGGGCAAGTCTCACTCTCTCAGCCTCAGAGGATGGCCATGGGAAACCCACTCTGAAGGAACCTGCCAAGAAAACCCCTTGAGAGACTCCCATAAGGTCACCATAAGACCTGGAAACAACTGGAAGGCAGACCCCAAGAACAACATTGGGAAATAGGTGCAAGCCTTGCCTTGGGAAAGTGTAATGACTGGGCTCCAGTCAATGGAGGTCTTCTTCAGGCAGTAAAGGGAGGTTTATGCAAATGCAGAGTGACATCACTGCTACGGAAGGCTCCCTTGACCAATCAGAGAGCAAGATGAAGGTTCTTCTGGAAGCTTCCGTGAGAAGGAGATATAAGGCCTGAGAGACCAAGAGACAGTTGGGGGAATTGTGTCGGTTGGAGATCGAGAGAGAGACTTAAAGAGAGGATCTTGGAAATTAGTCTCAGAATTGGACACTTAGGTTCATTTGTTGTTTTAATAACTTGTATGAATTGAATATTATATACTTACAAATATTGTACCTGCAAGATTCTTAATATCTTGTATAATTGATATTTTACTTATATTTTGTTATTTATAATACATACCTCCTTAGAGTATCTACTAAACACTCCTTTTACATGTTTCTTGGCTCAGTTGATGCTTGGGAAGATCAGTAAAGAAGGAGAAATAAGGTTCCTTAACTGGTCCCAGTGAAGGTTAAGGGAAATCCTCTTATAATTCACTGGATGATGGCAGCGTGATTTAAGGAATTTAAGGGTCTGCTGGGCTAAGTGCCATAATGTCTAAATGTCTAATTAACAATTTGTAATCCACTCTGAGAGGAGTATAAAATTATTATTATTATTATTATTATTATTATTATTATTATTATTATTATTATTATTATTATTCCAGGGCCGCGGTTTGGCTGCTTGGACCACCGGAGATCATCACAGTGAGTCAGTTGGAAAAGCCCATCTCACTCCAGAAAATAAAGGTACTTGAGGAGTTTGCACTCTGCGTCTTTCTGTAATAATAGCTACAAAACTGAAAATAGCATTTGGGACATTTAGTCTTTTAAAAACAAATATGGCAGATTTAAATGCTGCTTTAAAACCTCTTTCCATCTGCCAGCTTTGTGCTGGTTTTGGGGGGAAATGAGAAAGTGTTGGGAGGGAGGGACTGCCAACAGAATTAGGAGATGCATTGCAGGCTATGGACAGTTTGCGGCCAAGAAAGGTCCAAAGCACACAGCAGCAGTAGTCCAATCTGAGAGCGCTTTATCTGCCCTGGCCCAGTGCTAGGGAATCCAGGGAAATGGAGTTTATTGTGGCACCAGAGCTCTCTGACAGAGAAGGCTCAATGTCTCACAAAACTAAATTTCCCAGAATTCCCTAGCACTGAGCCAGGGCAGTTAAAGCGATCTCAGATTGGATTATTGCTGCAGTGTATTTTGGATTTAGGTGACCCTTGGCAAGTCACACTCTCTCAGCCTCAGGGAAGGCAATGGCAAACTTCCTCTGAACAACTCTTGCCATGGAAAGCCCCAGAAGAGGCTCCCCATCAGTGGGAAATGATTTGGAGCCACACCACAAAACACTACAAAGCCTCAAGAAAGAGCCAGCGTGGTTTAATGGCTGGGGGACTGGACTATGACCCTGGAGACCCAGGTTTGAATGCGCTCTTGGCCACGGAAACCCAGTAAGTGACCTTAGGCAAGAAGTCACACTCTCTCAGCCTCAGAGGGAGGCACTTGCAAAACCACTTCTGAACAAATCTTGCCAAGAAAAGCCTGCGAAGCCATAAGTCAGAAACAACTTGGAGACACACAATAACAACAAGAGGAGTAACACCACTAACAGGGCTTAATCACACCTCACAAACCAGATAGGGAGGAAGGAAGGAAGGAAGGAAGGAAGGAAGGAAGGAAGATATTGCCAATGTATCTGGTCAAGAAGACGTGGGTGCTGTAGTCCTCGATTCAGAGAGATTGGAGGGGCCTTACTGCAGGGCAGGACCCCTCCTCTTTCTGGCCATGTGGATGCTGGGAGATAAAGTCCAGGAAATACACTGTAAATCCCATTGGCAAGAGAAAAGACTACTACTGCCTTTCAGATCCAGTTTGCCTCAAATCCTTTATGACGCCAGAAACCCCTTTGTTAGGAAGTGAACACCAAATATCTCAGGAAGGCCCTATATCTCCCAAGGCCCCCTCCCTCAGGACCCCCTTCCACTCTTCCCCTCGGTCTCTCTCTCTCCCCTGAAAGCTTCAAACTGCCAAGCACTCAGACAGAGGGAGCCGTTTTGTGTTCCAGTGGCCATGTTGTGTTCCAGTAGTAATTGTGTGTTCTGGTGGCCATTTTGTGCTGCTTGTGACTGTGGGGAATAATGCTCCAGAACCTTCTCTGAGGCCTCAGTTGAACAGAGGCTTCCCTTTCTCGCCTGAGGCTCCAGAGTCAGAAGGAAGCCAGGCTCCTTGGGCCAAAAGGAAGGAAGTGTGTCTCTTTGTGTGTCTTTTGTGTTTATTTTCTGAAAGGGTTTTCTTACACAGCTCTGCTCCTTCTGGGAAACATGGGTTTTAAAAGGGATCAGAAAAAGATTTATGTACAGCACTGTGTAAATTTACAGAGCTTCATAAATAAAGGTTAATAATAATAATAATAGTTTTAATACAAGCCTTATTATTATTATTATTATTATTATTCACAAACATTGGGCTTTGGCTTCTAAGAGGAGGCTAGTCCTCCCAAAAAGGCCAAAGGTAGCTCCTTTGGGAGGTTTTAAAACTTCCCCCAGTTTCCTTATTAAGAGATTTTCAGGCAAGAAGGAAGGTGCCAGACCAGAATAAGTCATATGTCCAAGACAAACATACAAACAAACAACAACAAGAATAAGGATTAGTCAGAAAAACAAATTGCTTATATTTTTAAAAATCAAAACCATTTTTAACAGGATAAAAATTCGACTTGGGTACTTTTATCCTTTTACAACCGACTCAGGCTGTATCTGCACTAGATTAATAATCCAGTTCGAAACCACTTTAACTCTCCTGGTTCCATCCTATGGGATCCTGGGATTTCTAGTTTGTTATGGCATGACAGCTCTCTGGTAGAGAAGGGTAAGTGTCCAAAGGTAAAATCCGAGAATTCCATAGCATTGAAAGGTTAAAGTGGTGTCAAAGTGCCTTATTTCTATAGTGCGGATGCAGCCTTCTTGGGAAAGGGGCTGATGCTGGGGAAAAGAGGAGGAATGCAGAAGGAAAGGAGGACGGACGGAGGGACGGAGGGACACCTGCAGCTGGAGTGGCCTCCCTGAGCGGTCAAGACCTGAGCTGGGTTGTGGATGATGGGCACTCTTAATATTAATATTAATATCTTTCACTGTTGATTGTAATTAAGGAGGGGACCAGGTTCCTCCTTTCAATAGCATTAGGAAAATGTTTAGGTGTTGTTAAGGTTTGGAAGTCCTGTTTGGGGACTTTTTGTGTTCTCACAGCCATCGGGTGCGATCAGGGAAACCTTTCTGTGTTGTTTAGGTTCAGAAGTTCTGTTTGGGGTCCCTTCCAACTTTGGGGCCCTTTGATCCTCTAATTTGGGTTCACTGAATACCTCAAACTGCCAAGTGCTGAGGCAGAGGCAGCCATTTTGTGCTGCTTGTGACTGTGGGGAATAATGTTCCAGAACCTTCTCTGAGGTCTCCTCAGTTAAACCAATGGGCTCCTCTTTCTTTCCTGAGGCTCCAGAGTGAGAAGGAGGCCAGGCTCCTTGGACCAAAAGAAAGGCAGTGTGTCCATTTGTGCCCCTGGCCCTCCATTTTGGGAGGAAGGGAGGGAGGAAGGGAGGGGCCTGTGGGGGTATAAGGAAGGAAGGCATGGGACTCAGGGCCAGGTGGAGGCTGGGCTTTGGGGACTGGGAGACCCCCTCAGACCCCTGGACTCACTCCTGTCACTCATTCCTAGGGCTGGGACTCAGAGGACTTTCCTAGGCATTGTCACCTTCTGCTCTCCATGGCCATTGGCACTGACCTTTTCCCATTGCCTTCCCTCCCTCAGCCCTGTGGACCTCCTCCTCCTTCGCACTCAAAGCAACCCTTCTCTATGGCTGAAGAGACAGACTCTGACCTGGGGAAGCTCCAGCCATAAAGGACTGCAGGAGAGGCCTTTCTGGGGCTGCAGGAATCAGGGTCTTTGTACTGAAGGTAGGTCTTTATTCCTGGAGCTGAAAGAGGACCTTTGTTTAAATGCTTCAGTCCAGGATTGTGTGGAAGGGTTGCAGCTGAGAGACTGAGCCCATGCTTTGAAGGCATAAAGCCCCAAATTCAGTCTCTGGCAGCATTGTCTTCCCAGACAGTCGAAGTGAGATTTCCAGCCCCAGACACAGTGCACCAGTGAGTCCTTTGTGTGGGGAATATGTGTGTTGTTTACTAGAGCTTTGTGAGGTATTTGTTTCACTGGGTTTATATAATGAATTTACATAGGTCTTCACTTCCCAAAAATGAGCATAATCCAGGATGCAATCTTAAGTCATAAACCTATACATTTATATATTTTTGTTGTATAAGTGCAACATATTCAGCAGTGTGCATCTTTTTTAAAAATATACAAGGAAAAGTGAAGAAATTGTGATACTGACAATAGATCCATTCAGAAACAATGCACACAAATGTGCATACCTCAATTTCTGTGTGGCTTTAGCAAGCAGAGGGAGGAGGTACATACCTCATGCTCCTGCTATGACTGACACACACAAACACACACATTTTGTAATTGTCAATTTTTAAACCACTTTGATTTTTTTGGAAAGGTGGTATAGACATAAATTGAGGATGTTTAGCCTGGTGAAGAGAAGGTTAAGAGGTGATATGATAGATCTGTTTAAATTTTTGAAGAGATGTCATATAGAGGAGGGAGCAAGCTTGTTTTCTGCTGCTCCGGAGACTAGAACCCGGAACAATGGATGCAAGCTCCAGGAAAAAAGATTCCACCTCAACATTAGGAGAAACTTCCTGACAGTAAGGGCTGTTCGACAGTGGAACAGACTCCTTCCTCAGAGTGCAGTCAAGTCTCCTTCCTTGGTCTTCAAGCAGAGGCTGGATGACCATCTGTCGAGGATGCTTTAATTGAGAGTTTCTGCATGGCAGAATGGGGTTGGACTGGCTGGCCCTTGGGGTCACTTCCAAGTCTACGATTCTATGATTCTATGTGGCTAGAACAGGACATTCCCAAGCCAACATGGCCAGAGAATAGTGTGGAAAATAGGCAATCTCTACGTGGGCAAAGACACTCTCAGAATTGTGACTTCTCTGCATGCAGAAGGCTGCCATGGGAATTGGGGAGGAGGGCTGGATCCCAAGGAAGGGGGGCAACCAGAGAAGAGAGAGCTCCTTTCCTGCCCTGCCTGACCGGGGGCCTCCCTGGGGGATGGACGGCAACTGGTTTGGCCACTGGGAGAATGAGGGGCCACCAGGCCAGACAGCCTGACCCAGCAGAACCCTCTATGCTCCAGTGTTGCTCCAGGTGGAATAGGCTACAACTGGCCATTCACTGACCCAGGTATTACCATAGAGTTGTGGAAGCCATTCCACATGACCATTCCATGCCTGGTGAGAGTGTTTGGTGTGACGTATTGGAGATGCATCTAGCTGTGTTTCTGTAGCCAGAAGCAAAACGAAGACATTTTCCTCTGAGTGCCACTGGGGATCTCTGCAGGTTTCAGCAGATGATGCACTCATTTCACATCTAGCTATGGGGACATAACCAGGGCCTTTTCCAATTTCCCATCCCCTGATCCCCAGCTAATCTAACAAGGTATGGAGTAACTGTTGTATAGGGGAGCTGCTGTGAGTCTATACTAGGTCCAAGGGGCTTTGTTTGGTGCAGATGGAGGAAGGGATGCCCACCTCTCAATTGGCTCAAAGGAGGCTTATGTCACCTGCGTATGTCACCAGCAGGATGCCGATCTTTGTGACTTTCAGTGCTGTAGGGTTTCTTTCCAAACCAAGCCTAACCCTGGTCTCTTTTCTCAGGAACTTCATCTTGGCCCCCTTGTACACTCTTTTCCGGTATCTTTTGCTGGAAGTGACCAAAGTGCAGGCCCACCAGGAACCCGCTGCCTACCTGATGGCGGACACAGAGGCCAAGCGGAGGGAGTTGAGCTCCAAGAAGAAGAGGCTGCCGAGGTGCAACAACTCTTTGGTAAATTGCCATCCTGACTATTAGTTTCATCTGGGTCACTGCTGGGCCGGCTCATGAAAGCAAGCGGAGAACAACTGTCCCAGTTTGGCAGAGGGAGTCTTGCTTAATCCTCTGTCACCTCATTTTTTCAGGGGCTTTGAAAATGACCCATTTCTCTCTCCTGCTCCCACTTTCCCTCTTCTCCTCAGTTCACTTCAGTTGCTGCAAAATGTGTTCCAAGTTCAAAAGACGTGTGCAGCCCATCAACTCAAAAGAGGGAGAGGGGAGGAGAGAAAGGGGCAGGGTCTTGCCCTTGCCAGGAGTCGGAAGCAAAAGCAAACTGCTGTGCCCTTCCTCACTTGTGCGATCTTCATCATTAACAACTTTGGCCATCTTGAACCCCTTCTGGTATTGCTTGTCGACATATGTCTTGCTTTCCCCATCTGTGAAATGCTGAGGGCTATGGAAGAATTTCTCTGAACCTAAATTGGGGATGGGCCCAGTGGCCCTCAAGCCCAGCGTACTCCCCAGAACTGTTTTTGAATTTAGGAGAGATATGGCTAAATTCACTATAAGTCCTTGGTGACTAAATGTACTTTACATGTTGGGGTAATCAGTATCCCAATCAATCAATAATATCTCAGAAATGGTCTAAATTATATTGTTTATTATATTGTATATTATATTGAAAGGATTTGAGACAATCTGGATCTCAAAGGCTGTAGCTTTTTGCTTTCTTGGAGAATTTAAAGTTTATTTCCTGGACTGATTTCTGAAGTGTTGAAATAATATTTGCGATGCACCATGTGCTTTCCTCCCCTTTTGCTTAGTTACTCTCTGGATAAGGCTATTTTCTATTGCAGGTGACCTTTGCAGATGTAGCAGTATATTTCACCGAAGAGGAATGGAAACTGTTGACAAAGAAGCAGAAACTTACATACAGTTCTGTGATGATGGAGAATTATGAAAATGTGGCCTTTGTGGGTAAGGAACCTGAATCCATTGCCCTTCCTATGAAGACTGAGGGCCCTTTCATCATTCACTGTCAGAGTGCTTTGTTTCCACTTTAGAATTATAGAATCAAAGCAACTTCCTGGCCTGATACAGACAGGCTAAAATAAAGCTGCTTCAAGTCACTTTGGAGGTATGCTGTTTAAATGATACATGCATCCTAAGAGTCCAGAAGCCGCACCAAAACCATGCTCCAGTCCCAAGGAGCTTCCAGACATTTGAAATAGGATTTTGTGTTTTATTTAAGGGGAAAGCAAAATACACAGACACACATACTATATATATAAGTGTTCATGTGCACACACAAGATCTAGGTAACAAAGATGGGAGTGGTGAATAGATGTAAGGCTTTGTTAAAGGTATCTATTACCTATCCAAAGCTTTATTCCAATTGTTGAGGATTTGAAATGTGGAGAGGTCAGTAGTTCCTGTGACAACTGGGGTTGGTGAGTGCATTGAAAACAAACAGAGTGTCTGTCTGTAACTGGACTGACACTGAAGAACAGCAAGTTGGGCCTGATATTTATACTGAAATTGATGCTTGGGGCAAAAACTGAGGGTTCGGAAAGGTTTATATCTCTTTAGAATATTTCCTGGGTGGGGAAAGAATGGCGTGAACACAAACTGAATGCAGTGGGTGTTTGATGCAAATACCTGAGACAAAAGGGATTACCACATCGCCTCTCAGGTCCTTGTTGGCTCTGAATTTCGATCGCTTTCACAATTCAATGTACACTACAATCTGAGGGTGACGCTCCCAGATTCAGCTCAACAATAACATGGCAGAGTATGGAAGCAAATATCTAGATATAGGTACTGGCAATACACAGACCACTTTCCACACTTAAAAATAAGTTACAGACACAGTAGAGTTCATTCAAGTCCTTGGAGGTTCTTTATCTTGAGTTACAAAATAATAGAAATGAATAAATGAATAATTTATTACGGCACATGGCCAGCTTAAAAAAACAAACAAAGTAAAAACAAGTATTACAAAGCATCACAATAAGTAAACTGCATCCTAGCAAAAAGGGTAAACATCAATTCATAAAATGAAATCCTAAATCTTGCAGGTAAAAATTGTCCCAAATAACTTTGAGAAATATAGACTTAAAACAGTAGACTGACTCTATGTCATAATTATTTCAAGATAGAATCGTAGAATCATAGAATAATAGAGTTGGAAGAGACTGCAAGAGCCATCCAGTCCAACCCCCTGCCATGCAGGAAATCCAAATCAAAGCATCCCCGACAAATGGCCATCCAGCCTCTGCTTAAAGACCTCAAAGGAGGGAGATTCTACTACACTCCGAGGAAGGAGTGTGTTCCACTGTCGGACAGCCCTTACTGTCAGGAAGTTCTTCTTAATGGTGAGGTGGAATCTCTTTTGCTGTAGCTTGCATCCATTGTTCCGGGTCCTAGGTTCTGGAGCAGCAGAAAACAAGCTTGCTCCCTCCTCAACATGACATCCCTTCAAATATTTAAACAGGGCTATCATATCACCTCTTAACCTTCTCTTCTCTGGGCTAAACATCCCCAGCTCCCTAAGTCATTCCTCATAGGGCATGGCTTCCAAACCCTTCACCATTTTAGTCGCTCTTCTTTGGACATGCTCCAGTTTCTCCACATCCTTTTTAAACTCCTCCTAATTTGGTGTCATCTGCAAATTTGATAAGTATGCCCCCAATTCTGTCCTCCAAGTCATTTATAAAGATGTTGAATAGTACTGGGCCCAGGACAGAGCCCCACTGGACATCCCACTGGTCACTTCTCTCCAGGATGAAAAGGAGCCATTTTTGAGCATCCTTTGGGTTCAGCCGGTCAACCAATTACAAATCCATGTAACAGTTTCCTTGTCTAGCCCACATTTCACAAGCTTGTTTGCAAGAATGTCATGGAGAACTTTGTCAAAGGCCTTACTGAAATCAAGATATACTATATCCACAGCATTCCCTTCATCTAACAAGCAGGTGATTTTATCAAGAAAAGAGATCATGTTTGTCTGGCATGACTTCTTTCTCTGAAACCCATGTTGACTTTTTTTTATGATGGCATTGCTTTCTAGATGTTCACAGACTCTCTGTTTAATGATCTGCTCTAGAATCTTTCCTGGTATTGATGTCAGACTAACTGGACGATATTTCATGGTTGTTTCTGCATCAGTTTCAAAAAATTTCTGCGACAAATAATCACAGTTACACAATATCTGGCAACTTCAACAGTTACCTGCTCCTAATAATGCAAATATTTGCAAGCTGTCCTCTCCAACTTCCATCAACTTCACCATCTCTTGTTCACACCTATCCTATCCACACTGATTCGCATGTGAGCTTTATACTGTATTGGCTGTGAGTCATCTCCTGGAGCCAAACAGCATGAAGTGACCTCTGCAGTTGGTTTGCATCATGCCTTGGGCTCTGACTCTGTACTCTATGGCAGCCTCACAGGAAATGATGCCAACTGTCAATCAAAGTATTTTTGCACATGTTTCATGGAATATTTTTTCAACAGTCTTTTGACTATCTGCTTCCACTGATTCCCTCAAGGCTGTCCCCATCCAGTCTCTTCTTTGCTAGCTGCTATGAGTAAGGATACAATCGTCTGATGGATTTAGGGTATCTGGAACAGGATCATGCTCAGGTCACTCACACCAACTTTATTAATTTACTGTCAAATAGGGAAGGGTAAATGGGGGCTAAATCTGGGGGTAACACCCTCCTCTCTTAACTCTGATTTTCACATATCTGTCATTGTCCTTCTTTACAGAAGAACTTGTGAGTCAAGAGAGAGTCCACACAGGAGAGAAGTCACATAAATGCCAGCATTGTGGGAAATGTTTTTCTACGAAGTCACACTTAGTGAGACATCAGAGAATCCACACAGGAGAGAAGCCATACGAATGCCAGCATTGTGGGAAAAGTTTTTCTCGGAAGTCAGTCCTAATGACACATCAGAGAGTCCACACAGGAGCGAAGCCCTACAAATGCCAGCATTGTGAGAAATATTTTTCTTTGAAGGGAGACTTAGTGAGACATCAGAGAATCCACACAGGAGAGAAGCCATTCAAATGCCAGCATTGTGGAAAATGTTTTTCTTGGAAGTCAGTCCTAATGACACATCAGAGAGTCCACACAGGAGAGAAGCCATACAAGTGCCAGCATTGTGGGAAAGGTTTTTCTTCGAAGTCAGACCTAGTAAAACATCAGAGAGTCCACACAGGAGAGAAGCCATACAAGTGCCAGCATTGTGGAAAATGTTTTTCTCAGAAGTCAGTCCTAGTGATACATCAGAGAGTCCACACAGGAGAGAAGCCATACAAATGCCAGCATTGTGGGAAATGTTTTTCTTTGAAGTCAGACCTAGTGAGACATCAGAGAGTCCACACTGGAGAGAAGCTATACAAGTGCCAGCAGTGAACTAATATTATTTTTGTCAAGAAGGAATACAGAAAATATATTTTCAGAAAAAAAGTTTTTTTTCTTGATTTTTCAATTCAAATCAACTATGAAAACATATATAAATTAGGATGAATTAATCTCCTCCTCTCTTAAACAGTGGAAACAAGAACCAAGTAAAAATGGAGATTGGGTTTTTGTTTGTCTAGCTCTATTTTTCTTTGCTGAAAGATTATAACAGATAGGAAACTAGAAGAAATGAAAATTTAAGAAGTTTAGACACCATCTAGGAAGTATACA
>JACSCI010000117.1:1010-13189 GCA_016801065.1 Sceloporus tristichus | reverse complement strand
AATGAATGTTCAATAATTTTTTTAAAAAGAAAATATATTTTCAATGCAGCAGTGAAAAGGGCCTTATGATTTTGTTTGTAATGTTTGTCTGTCCATATGTCTGTTTATGTTTTAAAGTTATATTTTGTTACGTTTACATTTTAATTGCTATTAGTATAGATCATTGCTTTGGGTTATAAACTTGACTAAGGATTATGGATTGTGTTATAGGTTAGCTAGATGGGTGGCTGGGATTTGTTGCAGCTATCTAGAATAGTTATGGGAATGATAGCTTTTGCTGTGTTTGGGATGTTTGCTGAAGAAAGTTGGAGGCCAGCATTAAGAGAAAGGGCTTGTTTGTGGGAATGGCAAAGGGGGCCTTGTTACCTGTGGGGCATAGACTGTGGGAATTGGAGGTGGGGGCTAGGTTTGGAAGAGGGTGGAGTTTTAGGTTTGGGGGTTGTAATGTATTCGTTAGATTGGGGAGGGCAGTACTGGCTTAAACACCGAATTTCTGACTACGTTTTTCTTAATAAAGTTCTTTGTTGTTTCAACACACTGGACTCATTGATGCACAGAAGTTCTGCATTTGCACAAAATTGACCCTTTCTTCTCTCCTCAGGCCTCAGCTCCATTCCCAGCCATAAGAATAGAGGCAAATACACACATATTTATAGACAGACAGACAGACATCAGAGCTATATGTACAAAGCAGAGCCTTCCCAGCCTTTCCCTCCTGAGTCCAGCTCCGCATTTGGGTTCCATTCCGGAACAAACAAAAAACAAACAGCTTCATTTATATACCACTTCATACTGAATTAACAGTGTCTAAGCAGTTTCCAATTATAAGCTAATTCCCCCCTCCCCCCAAAATCTGAGTACTCAGTTTAGCAACCTCATAAGGATGCAAGCCTGAGTCAAGCTTGACCCCTTTCGCAGGTATTGAACTCACAACCTTATGGTTTTGCAGTACAGGCATTTAAACACTGTACCCCCAGGGCTCCTTCCCTTCTTCCAAAGGCCGACAGTGGAGTAAGCGGCAGCAGCAGCATGGTCCTTGCGGTCCCTGCGCATGGTCAAGAGGGGCCTTTGGTGGCAAATGTGCATGCACTGTCTCAGCCCCTGAACTTGCCGCCCTCACAGCCTGCTCTGAAGGAGGGAAGTGGGGAGAGCCCTTGTTCTTTCGAAGATTTGGCTGCAGGGTCTTCTGGAGGGGGGGAGTTGGGGGGGTTGTAAGAAGGAAGGGAACCCTGATCTCCTCCCCCCAAAGAAAGGCAGGGGCTATGCCAGTCCTCCTCTCCCTTCCCTGCCCCCTCCTTGGGGGATTCCTTGGGGCCCAGGTACTAAGGGGGTTATTATGAGAAAAGAGGGCAGGGGAGATCTTTGGAGAGAGCCATAGCCTTGGGGTCCAGGTACTTCAATAGCATTGGAAACAACATTATTTGGGAGGGGTGGAGTTTTCTCTGGGGGAATGGGGCTCTGTCTAGGGGGAGAGAAGACCCAAATCTAGGCCAAAGCCAAGTGGAGGGAGATGGAGGGACCCCAAAGCCCCATCTGGGGAGACTGACACTTCCCTGGCAACCTGGGAACTAGGCTTAAAGGCTCACATGATCCGGATTAGGCACTCCCCAACATACATACCTTTCCCTTCAAAACAAGCCTGTGGAGGAGGACCAGTGCAGAGACCCTCAGCCCCAGAAAGTATGCCCCCCCCCCCGGTTCTGGGAACATGCTGAAAGGGCCTTGGACTCCCTTGAAGGGATGTATGTTAAAGGAGAAGAAGGAAGGAATGGAGTGAAAGTGCCAAGGAAAGAAAAGCATAAAAGGGAGTGCTGAAGTCAGGGTGGGGACATCTGGGACCTGACTCAGGCACCTTCCCCCCCAGAACTCATTATTAGAGCCTTCCACAGCTCACTTTGACAATTTAAATTACTATTTCACAGAGAACATCTCTCAGATAAGAGCCAGATTGGACACTGGCATTTTGCAGAGGCAATAGGTGAGGTGTGAATAAGATCATGCTGGGTGAATTTGAACCTGTGAATATCGAGGACACGAACAAGCTCCTTGAAAGTGTGAAGAAGAGAACTTGCCCTCTGGACCCTTGCCCTTCATGGCTGGTCATCCAAGGAGGAGATGCACCTAGGACTCACCTGAGATATGTTTCTCTTAAGGAGTGCTATTTTCCATCTTGCTTAAAAGAAGCAGCGGTACGGCCATTTATGGAAAAGCCCTGCCTAGATCCCTTGGACATGAACAATTACAGACCGGTCTCCCATCTTCCATTTCTAAGCCAGGTGCTTAAGAGGGCAGTTGCTCTTCAAATCCAAGCGGTCTTGGATGAAGCAGAGTATCTAGACCATTTCAAATTGGCTTCAGGATGGGATACAGAGTCGAAACTGTTATGGTTGCCTTAGTAGATGATCTCCACTTGAATATCAACAGGGAAAGTGTGACCCTGCTGGTGCTTTTAGATCTCTCAGCGACTTTTGATACCATCAACCATGACATCCAGAAGGGTCTGAGGAAATTGAGGGTAGAGGGCAATGCGTTGCTCTGGTTCTAGTCCTATCTCTCAAGCAGATTCCAGATGGAGATGCTTGGGGACAGTTGTTCCCAGGGCCGGCTCTAGGTATTTTGCCACCCTAGGCGAGAAATATTTTGGCACCCCTGTCGCCCCTCATAATTATTTTCACTCCTTGATTTCATTTGTTAAAGCTAAAAATGACATAAAACTTAGGGTCCAATTTCTTGTCACAGTATTGAGAATTAGTCAACAAGCAAATTAGGTTTTTACAGGTTAATTGACTGCTGTGATATTTGGAATGGTGACTAACACATACATATTCATTTTGCAAGCTGGAAGCATTATTCATTCTAATGATGTGGGAAAATCTGGGTCCCATCCCATGAACTTATGGCGTAGTAGTGGTCCATGTATGACCCCATAAAACTAAAAATCTTCACCCAAGGGGCAGAAAAGGGTGTCACAAGAAAGAAAACTAGTAGTCACCAGGTGAGAGGACCAGGGCTGCAGTTTGACACCACTTTAGCTGCCTTTGGCTCCCATGGTGACCAGTTGTACTAACCGCAAAGGAAGACAAAGCACCGCAAAATGTAGGGCTTTCAAGTAAAATGGAGGACATGGCCAGTAAAAGCTGAAACCCCTCATATAAATATCAATTCATGCTTCTTAGTGATGCTCAAAAGGGAGGACATTTTTGGAATTCCTCCTGGACAGAAGACTGAAATGTAAGGTATACCCCAGAGAAAGAGGACATCTGGTCATCCTGGGGTTCCATGCTATGGACCCCTGGGATTTGTAGTTTGTTGTGGCTCCACTGCTCTCTGACTGAGAAGGCGACTTCTCCTCCAAAGTGTAAATCCCAGGATTCCATAGCATGGTGCCAGAGCAGTTAAAGCGGTGTCAAATTGCATTACTTCTGCAGTGTAGATGCAGCTGATGAAAAAAGGATGGGAATGGCTCCAGGTTGAGAAAGAAAAGACACATAGTAGGCACAGCCACCAAGAGTGGCAAGCCACACTCTCTCAGCCTCAGAGGAAGGCCATGGCAAAGCTTCTCTGAACTCATATTGCCAAGAAAATCCCATGGTAGGTTCACCTCAGGGCAGGACAGACCTCCTCCTCTTCCAGGACATGTCCTCCATTCCAACCTTCTGTCCAGGAGGTATTCTAAAGCATCCTCCATTTTGAGCATGACTAAGAAGCATGCATTAACATTTCTAGGAGCATTTGGAGCTTTTCTTGAGTCTTGTCCTCCCTTTTTCTTGAATGTCTTCCATTTTGTGGTGCCTTCCTTTGCGGTGAAGATATCTGAGAAAAAGACCAAGCTTTTAAAGTGGATTGTTGGAGCCAGTGTGGACTAGTTGTATGAGCATTGATTGAACTATGACTCTGGGTTCAAATCCCAGCTCGGCCATGGAAATCCATTGGGTGGGGCATCACACTCTCTCAGCCTCAGAGGAAGGCCATGGCGAGCCTCCTCTGAACAAACCTTGCCAAGGAAACCCCATGAGAGGGTGGCGAGGAGGCAGAAAGGACTTGAAGGCACACAACAACAACAAGTGATGGGAAGGGAGGCAAATGTGGGTAGATAGGGAAGAATAGGGCCAAAGTCTGGGAAAGAGGAAGGAGTTATGGGGGGGGGATGGGACCATGGAAATCCACTGGGTGACTTTGGGGGAGTCACACTCTCTCAGCCTCAGGGGAAGGCTATGGCAAGCCTTCCCTGAACACGTCTCTATCTTGCCAAGAAAGAGAGGGAGTCTCGCCTCCAAACCCTCAGAGAGGGGATCTTGTGAATGCTGAAAGACTATGACAGTTCACTAGGCCTTTTGGGGCGTAGAGACCAGCATCATTAGCTGGCATGAGGGCAAAGATGGCGTCTGCACAGTGCACTCCCTGACTCTTCCCGCATGTGATGCTGCACACTGCACAACATCGCAGGTGACCTCACGTCGTTCCTCTGGCACTACATCCAGATGACGCAGTGGCAAAGGAGTGCAGAAAAGCCACACCGATGGCGGATATGGCACTTTCCCCGCAGTGCAGAAAGGAGCTCCTTTTTGCACCATGGAAAGGTCACATCAAGGCCACGGCGTAACCTTATCATAGTGCAAAAAGGAGCTGCAAAAAGCAATGTGTTTGCTATGGCCCTGATCTGGCGCTAAAAGGGGCGGCCTGTACATCCCCATAATTTCCAGAAAATGGGGCTAGTATTGGAGTCCTAGGGTTGTCCCCAGCCTTCATCACTCCCAAAGATGTCAATAGGAGGAGGGCTGGGCAGGACTCATGTGTCTGATTGATTTTAATGGGTCTATTTTTGATTTTTCTCTTCCAATAATTACATAAAACCATAATGACAGCAATAACAACAACCCAATAACAACAACCATAGCAACTGCAATATTTAAATGTCTATATTTAATGTTTCCCATTGCCTTCTCCTAAGGCTGAGAGATTGTGACTCTCAGTCACCCAGAGAGTTTCTATGTTGGAGCTGGGAATCAAACCCGGATCTCCAGAGTCATAGTTCCACTATGCTCAAACCACTAGGCCACACTGGCTCCTACAAGATGGACATAGTTTCACTGGGCCATTGTATGTCATGGAATGGGCCCAGCTTCCTCATCCATAGAGGTCATTTTAGAAGCCCCCTTCTCCTCCTCCATTTCCAGGCCCAGCTCCTTCTGCATACCCTCCAACTCTCCCAGTTTGGCAGGGACCCTCCCCTGGTTCACCCTCTGCCCTCCCACCTTTTCAGCTGCTCTTCAAAGGCCACAGTTTCCTCCTCCTGCTGCCATTTCTCCCCTTCTCTTTAGCTCACTGCCATTGCTGCAAACTGAGTCCAAAGGGCAAAAGGAGTCTACCCTCCATGAAGACAGCCAAGGAGAAAGGAGAAGAGGGACCCTTCCCAGAGGCTCAGGCAAAAGCAAACAACTGCAGCCTCTCCTAGTTTGCCTCTCCTTCCTCAGAAAGAACCTTGCAATCTTGATCATATTCTGAGGTTCCTTGGTCCCAGCATCACTTTGATTCTCTTGGATCCCTCTCCAAAATCTCATGGCCCCACAGAGACTCCCAAGAGAGGAGAGGAGGCCTGGCAGCCGGAGAAGAGGGGAGGAGGAGGGGGGCTTCCTTGCTTCCAGCCCCCAAAGCTGCCTCCCTACAGAAGACCCTCCAGACCCCCATCCTTGGCTCCAAAATGGGGGCTCTTCCCCTCAGCCATCCGTCTCACAGAGGAACCAAATTTGGGGGTCCCCCATCGCCATCTCAAGGCCCCCAGCTTCCCTTTCCTGCCAAGGAAACCCAGAAGGAGCCCTTCTTCCTAAGCAGCCAACAGTCAAAGCCACCAGCCTTCTAGAACCCTATTCAGGCTCCAAGCCAACCGCCAGCCTTTCCCAGAATTCCACGCTCGCCCTCCTCCCAGTGGAGGAGACCGGGAGAAGGAGCAATGGGTGCAAACTCCAGGAAAAGAGAGTTTATTGTCTTAAACTTGTAATTCCAATTGTGTCCCTTTATGAGGGAGAATGGGATATTATTATTATTATTATTATTATTATTATTATTATTATTATCAACAACAATTGTGATAGTTTCTTGTTCCTGAAACCAAAGAGCCTTATGAAATCTCAAAGACTGTGTTTATCACATGGAGGTTTTTGCAGCTCTTTGCAGCTCAGATCCGAAGCCACTGCAGGTCCAACAATGCGAATTGAGGCGACAACGTGAGTGTTATCACACGCGATTGCTTTCTACAGGGGCTCCTTCCGTGAGGCTTCCACGGTGATTCCAAAGTGACCCCTCATTTTGGTGAAATCTGTAACAAGCGAATTCACAGAGATGGCTTCCAAGCTCACTCCAATTCCATTCCGAATTGGTCTGGTGTGGAATGCAGATTTACTTCTGCTCTGTTTCGCCACCGCAAACCCCCCGGTTGCAAATTTCCCATGATGTGTTGCTGCAATTCCCCCCATTTCCTTCCGGTGGTCCTTTCACTTTCAGGGCAACCGAGGGGGTGGAATAGGCAGCCAATGGGAGCGGAGGAAGGTCCAGGTAAAGGGAAGGAGGCCACGTCCCCTCAGGAATGGGGAGCCAATAGGAAAATCACATTAGTCCCCATAGACATCAATTTTATCAATCAAGAACATTCCTAATACAATGCCTCCCTCTTGTGGATACTGAGGGCACTGCAGCCTCCCTGGGCTTCTCGCCAACTTCTATCCTGGAGTGCCATCTGGTGGCCACTCTTGGCAATTCACTAATAGCAGTTCACCAAATTAAACAGTATATAAAACAAAAACATGAAACAAGCTAGACAAGGAAACTGTTACATGGATTTGTAATTGGTTGACCAGCCGAACCGAAAGGGTGCTCAACAATGACTCCTTGTCCTGGAGAGAAGTGACCAGTGGGGTGTCCAGTGGGGTTCTGTCTGGGGCCCAATGCTATTCAACATCTTTATCAATGACTTGGAGGACAGAATTGGGGCCATACTTATCAAATTTGCAGATGACACCAAATTAAGAGGAGTAGCTAATACCCCAAAGGACAGGATCAAAATTCAGATTGACCTGAATAGACTAGGAAGCTGGGCCAAAGCTAACAAAATGAAATTCGACATGGAGAAATGTAAGGTACTGCATTAACGGCAGAAAAATGAAATGCACAGATATAGGATGGGGGACATCTGGATGAATGAAACTACGTGTGAAAGGGATCTAAGAATCAAGTAGACACAAGTTAAACATGAGTCCACAGTGCAATGCAGCAGCTAAAAAGGCCAATGCGATTTAAGGCTGCATCAATAGAAGTATGGTGTCTAGATCAAGGGAGGTAATAGTGCCCCTCTATTCTGCTGTGGTCAGGCCCCACCTGGAATATTGTGTCCAGTTCTGGATACCACAATTCAAAAAGGACATTGAGAAACTGGAGCATGTCCAAAGGAGGGCGACTAAAATGGTGAAGGATTTGGAAACCACAATGGGACAGTCTCAAAGCTTCAGGCAAAGAGCATCAGACCGAAGTCACAATGGGACAGTCTCAATGCTTCAGGCAAGGAGCATCAGACTGAAGTCACAATGGGAGAGTCTCAGTGCTTCAGGCAAGGAGCATCAGACTGAAGTCACAATGGGACAGTCTCAATGCTTCAGGCAAGGAGCATCAGACTGAAGTCACAATGGGAGAGTCTCAGTGCTTCAGGCAAGGAGCATCAGACTGAAGTCACAATGGGACAGTCTCAATGCTTCAGGCAAGGAGCATCAGACTGAAGTCACAATGGGAGAGTCTCAGTGCTTCAGGCAAGGAGCATCAGACTGAAGTCACAATGGGACAGTCTCAAAGCTTCAGGCAAAGAGCATCAGACCGAAGTCACAATGGGAGAGTCTCAGTGCTTCAGGCAAGGAGCATCAGCTGCCCTCAGTTCACCTCTTACATCTTCCTCCTCCACATCTTTGTTATGCCCAAGTTTGTAAGGGCAACCTGTTTAACCTGAGAGTGTGTAATGAAAATTTCTCTTTCTGTCGACTTATTCAGAGCAGGGCTAACACAGATAGTGAGACACCACATTTGTGTTTAAACACTATACATGTAACATTTATTAAATCACAGAAAGTAATAAAAACATTGATTATCAAGAGCTCTTCCATTCACTCGCACATTCATACAATACTCTCACACACTTTCCTTCCGCTGGACATTGATCAGTTGTCCTCAAAGGCTGGGGATTACATTGTTGCTGTGCGTTTGATGCCAACAAAATAAGGGTGAAAGCCAAGGATCCTTATACTCTTCTTCTATCTGGCTTTTGGCTGTTGAAGTCTTGCAATATTGCAGCCCATTACTCAACTTCTTCTTTTCGGGAGGAGACAGCTGTTCAAACAGTTCACACTGTTCAAAGGCAGGCCATTCTGTTCAAATTAGTCCGTTGTCCTGTCAGTTCCTCTTTATTGCGACTCAGGAGAAAAAGCACCTTCCCGGTCATAGTTTGACACACCTGAACATCTCCCCACTTCAGTTTCCAAATTCCTCAGCCTTTCCTCGTCTCAGTTGCCAAATCCCTCCTTCACATCAATGCTCTGCGCAGAACCATCTTGTTTAGTTCTTTAGCTTGTTTTAGAACACCATTCCTTGGTTCTTTGGTTCTTCAGCTCTGGGTTTAAGTCAGAACTCACACATTTGTCTTACATCTTTAACTTGGACACCATCCACTTCACATGGTCCTTTATTTCCTTTCTGTCTTCCTCCATTCAATAAACTTCTACCTGGGGTTCTTCTTTGCTGGGGCAGCTATCAAGCGACTCCCCCACTGCCAGGTCCCAGGCTGTCACTCTGACCCCCGACGGCCTTCCTTTCCCCAGTCTGGGTCCAGAAACCCAAATCCTCCAGTGGTGGCCTGGAAGGTGTGAGCTTCAGGGGGTTTCCCAGTCTTGGGCTTGGCCCTAGTTCCTCTGAAGAAGGCACCTGCTCCTCCACCACCAGACTCTCCAGAACCACTGGATTCCCCAAGGACTCTTCTTGTTCCTGGGTCTCCATTGGAGTTAAAACTGTGAGACTTTGCAAACGGTGAGATCTAGAGCCAGTCCTATGCTCAAAAAATAAAACCCATTTGAAACAAGAGCAGCTTTATTGATGAATCCAGGCAGAAACATCCATTAACACCTTTTTGCATAGTCTGAAGTCCAAATAAACTTGCTCAAACCCTCCCTAAGCCAGACCCCAATTTCCAAGCTAAAGCAACACAAGCGGAGGTTGCATAGATACCAAGGTTGTGTTTACTTCCCCTTCCCTTCTCCCAGACAGCCTCACCTTGAAGAGCTGTCTTCCCAAGCTTCACTCCTCCTTGATAACCATCTCCAGCTGCAGCCCCAGCCCCTCTCCAAACACCCTCCTTCATCTAAAAGCCACTCCATCTGACCTTCTAACATTTCCCCCTACATGCTCTCTATAACCCATCACACTACACTACCTGCTATGAACTACAACTACAACTCCTACTTTAATAACCAAACCCTAATATTTTACTCTTTATGACAGAATCCTTATACACTGTTTCTGACACGCAATGGGCCAGTCCCAATCCTTCAGGTAAAAAGCACCACCCTGAAGTCACAATAGTACCGTCTCAATCCTTCATCCAAGGAGCATCAGCATGAAGTCACAATGGGCCAGTCTCAGTGTTTCAGGCAACAAGAATCAGCCTCAGGTTGCAATGGGCAAGTCTCATTCAGGGAAGGAGCACCAGCCTGAAATCACAATATTTCATGAATACCTTTATTCATGCATTTATTCATTTGGGATTTAAGCCATAAAGGTTATAGGTTTAGGTTTAGATTAGAGTTAAGATAGATGGGATTTATGGTGGGTTAAAATAATATGTTTTAATATGTGCTTTAATAGAAGATACTAGAAAGAGGTAAAGAGATCATGGCTAAAGAATGTGCTTCTTTGCTAGGATTGGAATGTGCAGGAATCACCCTTCTAACAGAGGCTGGAGTTTAAAAGACTGGTCTCTGTAAAAGGAGGGGGAACATAGTTATTGGTATCGTTATATTGTATTATGTTGTTATGTGTTTATGCTTATTATATTTTCATATAGTATCATATTAGATTGGGATTGATGGGGTTTCATTTTATATATATATATATATATATATATATATATATATATATATATATATGCCATAATGTTAATTAAAACTGTTGTGTGGCTGAGTTCTGTGGTCGAAAGGTGCAGTGGTTCAGAGAAGGCACATGAGAGCTTAATTGTTTTTAGAAACGCTGCCAGAATCCTGGCTGGGAGGACATTGTGCAGGAAAGGGCTATCCAGTTAATTAGCTTTATTGGTTAATGGGGTCAGGTTAATTGATATGGTTATAAAAGTGATATATGTATACTTTCTTTCATTTCTGACAAAAAAGTCACTTCTATTCCATGTATTTCCTTCAATAAAAGCTGTTCTTTTTCAAAGTACTGCCTTTTGTGTTGCAAGAGGGGCTGCAATTAGGACCCTGACAGATATCTCTCTCCCCTTCCATTCACCCTGTTATCCCAAAAGGGCTGGAGAGCATACCAAACCAACTACAGAACCTTTCCCTGCTCTTGTGTAATGACAGGTCAGTCAAAAATACAACGCAGATAGTCCATGATCTCCTACTGGACGAAGAGGCTGACCTGGCTTGTTTCATGGAGACCTGGCTGGGTGATGAGAGCTCAGCCACCTGGGATCGGGCCTTACCAGCTGGGTTCTCCGTCAGTGAGCAGGTAAAGGGACGTCGCTTTGGTCCATAAAGACAATCTTGCTTTGGCCAGGATACCTATCCCTACGATGGACCACATCGAATGTATTTGCCTCAGCTTAAAGACTAGGGAAAGTCTGGGGATTCTTTTGGTTTAATGTCTGCCCCGTTCTTTAACAGACTCCCCAGCGGAGCTGACACAACTGGTCTTTCTGCTGCTGCTGGATTCGCCTAGGCTTTTAGTCCTGGGCGACCTCAACATCCCCCTTGATGCGCCTCCTCAGCATGCGCAGGGATTGCCAGGGCCTAGATGCTGCTGCTTATTCCGCTGGGGCCTTTGTGGGAAAGGAAGTTATGCTCTGCGGGTTCAGCGGCCTCCCCTTCCTTCCTTCCTTTGAGGAAACCACAATGGAGCCCAAGGTGCAGAGCTGGACTCAGGAGGGAAAGGCAGGACAGGAAGGCTCTGCTTTGGAAATATAGTTCTCTCTGTGTATCCTGTATGTTCGTGTGTGTGTGTGTGTGTGTGTGTGTGTGTGTGTGTGTGTGTTTGCCTTTTCTGTTCTCATGGCTGGGAATGGAGCTGAGGACTGAGGAGAGAAGAAAAGGTCAGTTTCGGGCAAATTCAGAACTTCTGTGCATCAAAGAGTCCACTGTGTTCAAACAACAAAGAACTTTATTGAGAACACATAGAAATCCAGTGTTTAAGCCAGAAGTGCCCACGCCAAGCAAACAGTACATTAAAACCCCAACATCTAAAACTCCACCCTCTTCCAATCCTAGCCCCCATCTCCAATTCCCACAGTCTCTGCCCCACAATTAACAAGCCCCCCTTTGCCATTCCCAGAAACTATCCCTTTCTGTCAATACCTGCCCCCAACTTTCTTCAGCCAACATTCCCCACATTGCAAAAGCTATCATTCCCATAACTATTCTACACATCTATAACAAATCCCAGCCCCCGAACTACTTCACCTATACCACAACCCACAATCCCCAGCTAAATTTACAACCCAAAGTAATTATCTATACGATTAGCAATTAAAACCTAATAATAACAAAATACAACTTTAAAACACAAACAGACATATTGACAGACAAAGCTTACAAACAAAATCACAAGGGCCTTTTCTTGGCACCACTGGATTGAAAATATATTTTTTGTATTCATTATTGACAAAAATAATGTTAATTCATTACTGGGATTTATGTGGCTTCTCTCTTGTGTGGACTCTCTTGTGTCTCGCTAGGTTTGACCGCAGAGAAAAACCTTTCCCACAATGTTGGCATTTGTATGGCTTTGCTCCTGTGTGGATTCTCTGATGTCTCCCTAGGCTTGACTTCTGAGAAAAACATTTCCCACAATGCTGGCATTTGAATGGCTTCTCTCCAGTGTGGATTATCTTGTGTGTTACTAGGTGTGACCACCGAGAAAAACCTTTCCCACAA
>JACSCI010000116.1:31863-55116 GCA_016801065.1 Sceloporus tristichus | reverse complement strand
AGAACTTAGATGAGCTGCTTTTGGGGGCTACAACTCCCAAAAGTCCAATCATGTGTCTGTATTTCCAGTTCTGGAAATGGTCATGTTTTGATTTCATGTTCTTTTACTGCCCTCAAATGGTGTCTAGTGGAAATCACAGTATAGGGTTCCTCCTTATTCATTCTCATCACTTTCTACCTGTGGAGAGCAACCTTTTGTACAGAGGGTCTCCTCTAATTGTGGAGGCTTTTCAACATTGATTTTTTGAGTTTTCCAAATTGCTTTTCCAATCCAGAAAGTTGTCCTTAACAAAGTTATACACAAGAAGGGTGCTAAAGTGTTAGGGAAATTAAATTGTCCCTTGCCTGTGTACCCAAGTTCTGAATACAGATGCTACATCTAAAGAATGTTGAATGAATGAATGAGACTTTATTTATATACCGCCGTTCCTTCGATCACGGCAGTTTACAACATAGTAAAAATACAAAGTACAAAGATACCAGATATAAAATATACAAACAACAATCCCCCATATTAAAAACAGTACAATACATCGATTAAAATCCATCATTCAATCATATAATTAAAACCAGTAAAAAAAAAAAAGCAATAAAACGATTCCGATCAAATAAATCACACAGTACATAGGAGAGAATATCGATTAGGACATGTGAGGAAAAGCTTGGCGGAAGAAGTAAGTCTTGAGATTTTTCTTAAAAGACTCGAGGGAGGGGGCCACGCGGAGCTCGTCAGGGAGAGAGTTCCAAGTCTGCAGGGCCGAGACAGAAAAAGCGGTTGGTCGTGATTCTCTACAAATTTCAAATGATTCTATATTGTGTAGCTTCACATACATTTAGCAACATAGCAGAGACACTACAAACCCTCCTAGTCAAATGATATGCATCTGCACTCTTTAGCTGGTGTCCTGATGGAGGCTGGGCTCTATCGATATGCAATTGTCACTGCGCTGCCTCCCGTACATAACAACCTCCCTGAATGCAGATGTGACAAATCTACTCAACTTTACTTCCCGCAGACACAAGTCCATTGATGTAGGCGCAACTCCCATAGTGAATTCCAGCCGTCATTGTTATGTGCATTGTTGACTCTCACTTATGGCAAACCTATTACAGTGGTACCCCGGGTTACGAATTTAATTCGTTCCGCGGCGCCGTTCGTAACCCGAAAGATTTCGCAACCCGAAAAAGGCTAGCGCTGGAAAGCCGCTAGCGCTGGAAAGCCGCTATTTCGTGCCAAAAAGCGCCGAAAAGCACCAAAATTTTTTTCGTAACCCGAAAAATAATTCGTTACCCGGAACAGTTTTTTCCAAGCTAACTTTTTCGTACCCCGGAAATTTCGTAACGCGATCAATTCGTATCCTGGGGTACCACTGTATATGGTTTTCTTGGCAACATTCATTAAGGGGCTTGTCACTGCCTTCCTCTTAGACTAAGAGGGGTGCTTTGATTGTATATTCCTGCATGGCAGGAGGTTGGATTTGAGGTCTCTTCCAACACTATGATTCTATGACTTGCCCAAGGTTACCCAATGGGATTCCATGGCTGAGCTGGGCTCCAAAATTCCTAGTCCAATGCTCAAACCACTACCACATTTTTGTCTGGTTTGGGGAGCTTTGGGATAGTTTTCAAGTGAAAAATTGGCTAAAAGTGGGCATAACAGGCTTCTGGGGAGCTGTACTTTGGGGTCCCAAGGAGCATATATATAGTCCACACTTTAACCACCTGTGCTTTATAGTCATGATAAAAAGACCATCCATTTTCATTTAGCCTATTGTCTTAAAAGACCAAATAATTCTCTCACCTGCTAATTCCTTCATTGGAGTACAGAGAAGCATATCCTGCTCCATGTCTGAGGAAGCCAGAGTGTGGGTTTCTTCTTCAACTTTGTCTTCCGCAGCAGCAGTGAAGGTGACATTCATCATTGCGGGGGCTGAAAGGGGGAGAGAAAGCCAAAGGGTCACTTCCATCTTACTTATGGCTGAATGTTCGACTGACAATATGTGGCGAGACCTTGTAGCACTTTGGAGACTAACCGAAAGGAAGGAGTTGGCAGCATGCTTTCGTAGGCTCAAATAAAATCATCATTATTATAATTAATTTCTTAATTAATTTATTTAAAATCCGCCTTCAAAGGAAGAAACAACAAAGCGGAATTTTGGCTGAGGATAAAATTGCTAGAAGATTTCAAGGGGGGAATTGCAATATCTTTTTCTTACTCATTTGTTGTGTGTTTGTGTTTTGTGATGGAAAAGCATAAATAAATTTTAATATCTATATCTATATTATCCCATTTATCCTAAGGACAAGCCGAATTCCATCAGGTCTATGAATTCTGTAACTCATGTTGCTCTCTTTTATTTTATTGTATTTTGTTTTACTGTATTCTCTGTTTTTATTGCTCTAATCCGCCTGGATTCCTTGTGATGGACGGGCTAGAAATAAACCATCATCATCATTATTATTATTATCATTATTATTATTATTCTCATGTTTAAAGAAGCAGCAAAAAACTCCACTTCACATGAATCGAGGTAACAAATTATTATGTAACATGAATATGAAATATAAATATAAACCTCTTCCTAGTTCAGTCACTCAGTCCCTTTTGTGTGATAAACCCCCACAATTCCTATACATTTGGCTTCCCAAAGAGCCCCCATTCCAGGCTTTGTTGTTGTTGTGTGTCACACTTTGGACTTATTCATGCCAGCCTTAGGCCTCCAGCCTTAGCTTCCTTCAGAGGGGCCTGCCCTTGCCTTCCCTGAGGCTGAGAGAGTGTGACTTGGCCAAGGCCTCCCAGAGTGGGCTTCCATGGCTTTAGCAGGGAAGAGAGCCTTGGAAGCCATTTTAGTGAAAGGAAGGAGGCTCACTTTGTCACTTGGCCACAAAACGGCTCCTTTCTCAGAGAGTTAAGGCTGGTAGTAGGCCCCAGGCGCACTAGGCCTCAGTGGTAGCCATGGCAACCATGTTCAGGGCCCAGAGGACGCCATTGTTAGGAAGAGCATCGCTTGCCTCTTAAAGGAGCCGCCGCCTTATTTGTCTCTCTCCTGAAGAGAATACAGTAGTTGCCCATAGAGACAGAGAACCAATGGAAGGCAGGGAGAGGACAGAGAGGGGTAGGAGGGGCCAAGGGTGGGGCCATGCAAATTTGGGACCAATAGGGAGAGAGGAGAAAAGGTAATTTCTTCAGCCGGTCTTGTAATTCCAGTGGCATGACCAGGTGGTGGCGTTGTTTCTTCCCTCAAGGCCAACGCTCCTGAGAGAAGCAGCCACCCTTGGCTCAGAGGAAGAGAGGTGGGGTCGAGGGAGGGGCCATGCAAATCTTGGACCAATAGGACAGGAGGAGAGCCTCAAAATCTCTCCTGAGTCCCAGAGTCCCCCTGGAAGCAAGGCTGTGAGTGCAGGGAGGGCGTGGCTGGGGGCCATGGAAAGGGCTCTGGGCAAAGGGGGCTTCTGGGGCCAGAGCGGGAGAAGAGGTCGAGGAGGAGGCGGAGGGAGGCTGGGGTCCAAGCCAAGGTCTCACTCTGGCCTGGAAGGATGTCCCAAGGAGAGGGGTGTCTGGGCAGCCAGGGAGGTAAGCATGCATTTTAACTCTGCAGCAAGCAGCTTATTAAAGAAGTAAAAAAGAAGCAGAGCTATTGAAAGATTGGTGAAAATTGTGTGGCAGAGAAGCAGCAGATGTTATCCAGGCCTCTGTTTGATGTTCTAGGCTGCCTTGGGGTCTAGAGAATTCTTTGAGAGTCTTAGGCATTAATGGGCTTTGCAATAATTCCTCTGAGAGCAAAAGGGAGGAGATGATAGGATCACAGAACTGTTACTTTTTCACAGATCCTTTAGTCACTGGAACTGGAACTGTGACTGGCTTGAATGCCAAACTGTGATTTTCAGTGACTGGGATTCATTACTGAGCTCCAAACTGTGATTTCCACAGAACTGCTACTTTTCCACAGATCACGGCTGGAAGTGTGACTGGGCCAAACTGGGATTTTCAGTGATTGTGGTTCATTCTGCTCTTTTTCCGTTCTGCTAGTTTTGAGTTTTGCAACCTTAGCTGTTGCATTTTCATAATGAATTGAATAGTTATTAATGTTACAGCTACATAAATAATTGATGTCTTAAAATGAATAAAACACAGAAATTTAGGAGTCCAATTTGGAGTTTTTTCCTCCAAAAAGTGACAGTTTTGCAGAATGCAATTCATGTAAAAACAAGCTATTTTTCAACACATTTACTTCCAGCCGAAAGAACAGCTCTTTGTATCGATAATGTCTCTTTACAAATGTATTTTTAAATTCTGGATCAGTGGCAGTATAACTGTAATGTACGGATCACAGAAATCAGAGAAAATCACAGTTTTGAATCACAGATATTCTAAAATCACAGTAACAGTTTTCACTGATATCTGTAAATCACAGTTATTCCATTCATTGGATGATGGGCTTAAGAGTGGCTCAGACATGCGCAGGAGGCCCTTGGAAGCACATTTAGGGAGACAGATCTAGGGCTCATTCACAATTAAGTTTAAAGCAATTTGGATCAATTCAACCTTTGTAATCGCTTCTTTTTTGACACATTGCACCATTTCAAAAGACATGTGTCAATTATTTCAGTCAATTCCCTACGCAGGTATTCCCCAGTGATTCCCTATGGGCATGTATTCTATTATGCTCTATGGATAAATATACTCCAATCAGTCCCTATGGGAAAGTATGGGCAAAGAGCTGTCTTTTGTTTTAGGAAGTCCCTGTGGAGTTTGCTATGGCTCCAGAATAGAATACAATAGGATCCTTATTGGGGTCATAGACTCTGGTTCTAGAGCTCTCTCTCTGACAGAGAAGGCTAAGCATCTCACAAAACTACAAATCCCAAGATTGCAAAAAAGCGGTATCAAACTGCATTAATTCTGCAGGGCAGATAAGGCCTAAGAAGCATGGATTCACATTGCTGTGAATGTGTTCAGCTTTCCTTTGGCCAAGGCCTCCATTTCCCCTCAATGTCCCATGTTTCCTATGGCCTTCTTCTCCTTTGTGACATTTGGTCTCCAAGGGCAGTCAAAGGGTTCTCAAACCGGCTTATTTCTGCTGTGTGTATTGTTGTTGTTGTTGTTGTTGTTGTTACTATTATTATTATTATTATATTTGAATCCCACTCTTTCCCCAGAACTGGGACTCAGAGTGGCTTCATAACATGAAAAAAATAGTACAATTAAGGAACATAGCAAAAAAGTACATTAAAAAAGAATTAAATTATTTTAATAATGTTGGACCTATATTGATGAATAAAGAAAGGCAAAAGGTTCAAAACAAGTGTCTGAGAAGAAAACGGGTGACAACAGAACAGAGAGAGAGAGAGATCTAGTGGGAATCTCATTGATTCAGGGACCAGAAACACAGTCTTAAAAAGGTCTTTGCAGATAGTCCTCCAGAGAATAGGACCCAGAACAAGGGATGCAAACTACAGGAAAAGAGGCTCCACCTAAACATTAGGAGGAACTTCCTGACAGTAAGAGAACATATATATATCTCCAAGAGATAGGAGTGTGTGTGTGTGTGTGTGGGGAGGGACTGAATAGAGCTTTGGGGAGCTATGATCCAAAACACACGGCAGAAATAATCCAGTTTGAAGCTGTATCCACACTGGAAAAGAGGCCATTTTGACACCACTTTAACAGCCATGCCTCAATGCTGTGGATTTCTAGGAAGTGTGGTTTGTTGTGGCACCAGAGCAAAAGAAACAAGACAACTCATGCTTACACTATTAGTAGCTATATATGTGTGTGTGTGTGTGTGTGTGTGTGTGTATATATGCCATCTATCTATCTATCTATCTATCTATATTATTTCCAATTCTGTGTCTTCTCTGAAAAGGATGCCAAGGAAAGGGACCCTCAAAAGGGAGGTGAACTCCTGGGAATCATGAGTCAATCTCCATGAAGCTGCCTTATTTCTCCTGCGCAGAGCCTCCCTGCCTCCAAGGCTCAGAGAAATAGTGGGTGTGGTCGAGGGTGGGGACATGCAAATTTTGGGTCAATAAACTTGCAGGGGAGCCCCGAAACCTCTTCTGGTCCCCAGAGTCCCCCTGGAGGTGAGGCTTTGAGGGCAGGGAGAGTGTGACTTGGGGTCGTGAAGGGGGCTTCTGGGGCTGGAGGGCGAGTGGAGGTCGAGGAGGAGGAGGAGGAGAGAGAGCTGGGGCCAAGCTCTGGTCTCACTGTGGCCTGGAAGGACGTCCCAAGGAGAGGGGGCTCTGGGCAACCAAGATGCTAAGCATGCATGTTAAGGCTGTTATTCCTTAATATTCGTAATTGATGGTGTCATTGTGGGAATAGATGCTTTTCCTTGGCCTATTTTCTTTCTGTTGGTGAGCAGTAATGGGATTTAAATGGATATAGAAGCTCCTATCAGAAGGCAAGGCAAAGTTAGCTGGCATGTTCTGCCTATCATTTTGGGATCCTGAGCTGGAGCAGCTGTTATCCAGGCCTTTGCTTGAGACTCAAGGCTCCTTCTTGGTTCATGGTTTTTGCAGCCATTTTGTATCTTGTTGCAACAAAGAAGGCAGCAGAGCAATGGCCCCCAGCAGTTTCTTCTCTACTTATTGGAGGCCATCCTTGAGGGAGCCTTGGAGAATGGACTTTGCAAGAGCTCTTCTCAGAGGAAAAGAGAAAGGAGAAGGTGCCTCTGTGGATGATGGGCTCAACAGTCGCTCAGCCTTGTGCAGGAGGCCCCTTCAAAAGACAGATAGAAGATTCAATTCATTGGTTTTGCAACTACTTGCAGTTACTCAGGCGATCCGATGGCAGCTCATAGTGAGGCAAGTAGTTGCAAAACCAATAGATTGAATCGAATGAATGAATGAATGAATGAATGAATTTATTACGGCACACGGCCAGCACCAAAATATGGCAAAAATACAAAACAACTAATATCAGGTGTACTGCTGTAGCAAAAATATATCTACATTTTACTCCGAACGGAGATGTAAATCTTCTATATTTAATCTAAATAGGAGGGGAGAATGCCCACAATCCCATCCTCCATAGCATCACAAAATTTACACATTATTATAAGAAATTGGCATAGTCAAGTATTATAAAACATTGGCCCAGTAAACAGTCGGATACTATCTTCTATCAATTTATTATACACACACACACACACACAGAGGTAGATAGATAGATAGATGATAGATATAAAGCTGAGCTGCTGTTTAGATTACTGATGATGCACAGATGACTGACATGCATTTTGAAGCAGTGCAAACTAGTACAGATGACAATCATGCCAAAAAAGAAGCAATTACACATTATTATTATTAATAATAACATTATTTATTAACCTGATCAGCAATTCACTTTAAATCATAGTGGGAACGGGGTCCTAAGGTCCAAAACACACTGCAGAAGTAATCCAGTCTGAGACCACTTTAACTGTGCTGGCTCAATGCTAGGGAATCCTGGGAAGTGTAGTTTCTTCTGGCCCCAGAGGTCTCTGATACAGAGGGCTAAATGTCTCACAAAACTACACTTCCCAGAATTCCCTAGCGTTCAGCCAGCGCAGTTCCAGCAATCTCAGTGTGTTTTGGACCTTTGTTTACTTCGAGGGTTTCTTCTTTCCTGTTGAAGTTCTCCAGGTCTTTGTGGATTTCAATGGCTTCCTCTGCATTCTGGCCTGAAAGTTGTTGCCATGGTCCAGAATCCCAGTCTTTTAGGCCCAGGACTGTTTATAAGGGGTTCTTCTTCTGCTGCTTTTCCTCTCTGACCCAGTCTGCAGTGTCTCTCATCTTCCTGGATTCGTGTTTGAACGCTGCGTTTGGTGGTCCCTATGGAGACTTGTCCGCAGCTGCACCGTATGCGCTCAACTCCTGCGGCCGTGAGAGGTCCCTCCTGTCCTTCGCTGAGTTCAGCATTGGCTGCATTTCCTTGGTCGGTTTGTAGACCATTTGGAGGTTGTGTTTTCTCACCAGTTTCCCTATTCTGTCTGTGACTCCTTTGAGGTATTGTAAACATAGCTTCCCTTTGAGTAGTTGTTTCTCTGGATCTGGCAGCCCTTCTGACCACATACTGGATCTGGGAGCTGGTTGGAGGACAGTCTCCGGAAGGGTTCTCTTTGGCCCCTTTGTTGCATCAGAAAGGGCTTCTATGGGAGGGCTTTGGGCCTTCCTGGCTGGGAGAGGGTTGCCTTTGGGGTCTCTTCCTAGGAGCCTATGACTCTTTGCCTGGAAGAGGAGAGTCCCTGGGGCAGTTTCCATGCTTTGACTGGGGTCAGTTTGAGTCCCCAGAGAGCCTTCTCCTTCTGGAAGGGCTGTCTGGGGAAGCTACTGCCCCTTTCCTTGCCTGGGATCTTCCCAGTGTCCCTTCCACAGCCCCCTTTGCTTGGAAAAGGGTCCCTGGATATGGGAGCTGGTTGGAGGACAGTCTTGGTTGCACCAGGCAGCAGGGAACCTATGACTCTTTGCCTGGAAGAGGAGAATCCCTCCCTCCGACAGAAAGGAGGAGAGTTAACAACAGAAGGCTTTATGGAAAGATGGAGATAAAATAATTGTGTGATTAAGGTTCGATAAAGTCAAAGGAACTAGGAGAAAAAGTTCCATAGGATTTAGTAAATAATGGGAAGTAAACATGCTAGAAAGTAAATATAAAGGATTACAAATGAAATCATGGAACATAATCTGATTTGTAGGCTAGGAAGGACATGTCATATAAACATAGAGAAGTATGGATGCTATAGGGAAATGATGCGTATGTAGGGAAGTTGGATACTGTATAGCCTTTGGGTCTAATGCCCAGAAGAGGAGGGATTGAAGATGGAAATTAGAAAGTGAAAGAAGGGAAGAATAAGTTGGAAAGAAAGGTAGGAAAATAGTGAAGAAGAAGAATACTGTAGTGGGAGAGATAAAGATAGTGGTTGATCTATAGATGAATGTAAGGAAATGGAGAGCTAGAAATGAACAGGAAAGTAGATCTAGAGCCCTCTCTGTGGGCACACAAACCATCACCCCAGTAGTACAGAGTTTGCCAGAGTTTGTTAGTGGAAAGCCAGAGGGACGTGGCACTTTGCGATAAATAAGTGAGTTTTGGGTTGCAGTTTGGGCACTCAGTCTCTAAAACGTTCATCATCACTGATCTAGAGAGTCTAGAGAAATTTGCATAGCCCCTCCCTTGGCCCCTCCCACTATTCTCTGCCCCGCCTTCTATAGTCAGGAGGAGAGAGAGGAGGAGCAAGAGAAAATGTACATTTTTGTGAGGCTTGTAATTCCAGGGCCTTGGCCAGAAGGTGGCGCTGTTTCCCTCCCTCAAGGCTGATGCTCCGCTTCCTTCCCTCCCACTGGCTGAAATGAACCCTATGGAAAGCAAGGGAGGATGGTCTTTTAAAGCACAGAGTGTGGTGGGCGGGGCCTGGGGCGGGGCCATTCAAATTTAGGACCAATGGGAAGAGAGGAGGAGGCCAAAGTCTGCCCGAGGGAAAGAGGGTCCCCCTGTGAGGTGATGCTGGAAAGGAAGGGAGGGTTTGGCTCAGGGGTCCTGGAGAGAGTTACGGAGGGATGCCGTTGCTGGGGCCAGAGGGCCGGCAGCGGGGCCTAGTGGGTGGAGGCCTCAGGGAAGGGTCTGGTCTCACTGTGTCTTGGAAGGGCATCAAAAAGAGAGGGTCCATGGCTGGCAGTTGGTAGTTGCACTCTACGTTAGAATTAAGGTTTGCTTTCAAAAACTGGAGATCATGGGAAAGATGTAAATAAATAATTAATAAATATAAGTAATAAGTAATGGCTTTGTTACTCCAGGTTATGGTGGGTGAAAATTGACTTTTCTTGCTCCATCCAGCTTTGCTCAAGAAGAGCCTGTTTCTCCCTTAGAAGTTCTTTCAGGGAGCTTCAGAAAGGGCTTCAATTTGCAAAAGAACTGTCTTTATCCTGAGGCCCAGAGAGAGGGAAGGTTCCCCTTCTGGATGAGGTCCTCCATTGTTACCCTTTTGGTTATTGTTTACTCTCCCACTTCTGTCTTTCTGCCCATCTCAGCCTTTTTGCATCTTGTTGTGATGAAGAAAGAGAGACAAGGAAAGCTATGAGGACAAATGGAATAAAACCATATTCATTTCAGGCTCTGGGAGAGAAGAAAAGGAGGAAACAGCGCCACCTGGAGGCAAGGAGGAATGGAGGGGCTCCTGGCTGTCAGTCAATGGAATGGAAAGATAGAAGGAGGAAGAAGGAAAAAGGAATGGTGTTAAAGTGCCTCAAAAAGGACTGTCCTGGGATTACATTCTCGAGTTTAAAGGAGAGGCAGCTTGGAAGAAGAGGTCCTGCCTTTTAAGGAAAGAGACTATATCCGTTTTTAAGAAAATTTATTTTATAAATTTCTTTAATTCATTTATTCCATTATATATTTGCAGCTTTGATATTTTCAGATTTGATTATTCACGGATTTGATTCATATCCACTCAATCTGTTACAAGAGCTTTAGAAATACTCCACCTCTATTTGTAATTATATGTATTTTAAATGGCGATTTACTCAATACATTGTATTGGTAATAGTTGTATTGTTTTTATTGAGTGTATTTTATTTGATGTTGTAGTTTTAATCTTGTAATTGTTGTTTTTATTGTTGTAATCCCGTCTCAATCCGCAAGGAGCGGTGGGAAATATAAATAAAATATATTACTACTACTACTACTACTACTACTATTATTATTATATGTTCTCTCTAGGAATCTCTAGGTCCTCCAGTGCAACTCTATGGTCAGCTTTAACTAAAAGTCGCACTGAAAGACCTAGAGATTCCCAGAGAGAACACTCCGCTAGGCCTTTGCAGCTCCTCCAATGCAGTTCTAGGGTCAGTGTCGGTTGGACATTGACCACAGAGTTGCACTGGAGGACCTAGAGATTCCTAGAGAGGTATTCTCTCAGGTAAATGGAGGGACAAGTGTATATAATAATAATAATAGTTTATTCTTATATACCGCTATTCCTTATACAAGATCATAGCGATGTACAGTTAAAAACAACATTAAAACAAGAAGAATAACGATAAAAACAGCAATATCAACATCTAAGACCGTATAAAAACATCAATTCCCGTAAAATACCAAATCAATAAAACAACAGAATAATACAACTCAAGCTCACTGGGGGAAAGCTTGGCGGAAGAGGAAAGTTTTTAGCATCCTCTTAAATCCCTCAAGGGAGGTGACGGTGCGGAGCTCGACGGGCAGGGTATTCCATAGTCTAGGGGCTGAGGTAGAAAATGCCCTCTGTGTTGCACTATAATGTGCCCTCGGAATAGACAGAAGATGTTTCCCGCCCGACCTGAGAGTGCAGGGCGGATTATAAGGGGAGAGGCGGTCCTCCAAGTACCCTGGGCCCAAGCCATTTAGGGCTTTATAGGTAATAACCAACACCTTGTATTGCGCTCTGTAGCGAATGGGCAGCCAATGGAGGTCTTTCAACACAGGTGTTATATAACTGGCCCTGGAGCATCCAGTGACCAGTCTAGCAGCCATATTCTGCACCAATTGTAGCTTCCGAGTTTGGTACAAGGGTTGCCCCATGTAGAGCGCATTACAGAAATCCAAACAAGAGGTTACCAGAGCATGTACCATGGTTTCAAGGATTTGAACCCAGGCCTCCAGAGTCCCGCATCCAAGGCTCAAACCATGACCAGGTTGTTGTTGTGTGCATCCAAGTCATTTGACTTACAGCGATCCTAACTCAACCCTATGAATGGGTTTTCTTTGCAGGTTTCACTAGAGAGGGTTTGCCATTGCCATCCCTGAGGCTGAGAGAATGTGACTTGCTCAAGGCCAGACAATGGGTTTCCATGGTCAAGCGGGTATTCGAACCCTGGACCCCAGAGTCATAATCCAATGCTGTGGTGGGGCCTTAGTCCCACACAATTGGGGGGAATGTCACCTGTTGATTTATGGCCATGAATCTCAGGCAAGGATTCCCAAGAGGTGCTTTTATCCGTTGCTTCCCCTGAAATCCTGCCTCCAACGCAGACAGTGTTCCTTGGGGGTCTCCCATCCCAGTCCTAACCAAGGCTGGCCCTGCTTAGATACCAAAACCAGTTTGGATCTGGTGCCGGTGGGAGTTTGATCCCATTTGGTTGCCTCCCATACTGTGCAGATGTTCCATTAGGCTTTGCTGATATGTATAAAATAAAACATTGTGGCTTTCAGGTTGGTCTGGATCCCTTGAAAGACGGAAATTGGGGAAACCAAAATGGAGGGAAAGAGAAGGCATGGCTAAACGTCCTCCGAGGGTCCTCCAGGAGAGACCTGATGGAAGGACCCCTCGCTGGGTTTCCCCTTTCTCATGGCAACTGGCCTACAAGCAAAGGAAGGAGGCCGGTTTTTGCTCCAGGAGCCAGAGATTTTAAAGGTTCCTAAGAAAAGTAAGAAGAACTTCAAGTAAAATGGGATCCCTCCTTTCATCTGTTTTTGCAATATTGATTGATTGATTGATTGATTGATTGACTAATTCCTATTCCTTACTGACCTCTTCTCCTGATTTCCCATGAATCAGATTTCTTAAACTCTCCATTTCAGCCATATCTTCTCACTTAAGGAACCAATTGTCTGTTTGTTTTACCAATTGTGTGTCTTCTCTGGAAAGGATGCAAAGGAAAGGGAGCCACAAAAGGAAGGTTATCTCCTGGGAATCATCAATCAATCTCCATGAAGCTGCCTTATTTCTTCTGCGCAGAGCCTCCCTGCCTCCAGGTGGCGATGCTTCCCTCCTTCTTCCTCCCAGACTCAAGGCTGAGGCCCCGCCCACTCCCAGAGACAGAGACCCAATGGAAGGCGGGGAGAGAGCAGAGAATGTGGGAGGGGCCAGGGGCGGGGCCATGCAAATTTGGGACTAATGGGATGTGAGAATAGCCCGGAAGTCTCTCCTGGGCTACAGAGTCCCCCTGGAGGCGAGGCTGTGAGGGCAGAGAGGGCGTGGCTTAGGGGCCATGGAGAGAGCCCTGGGCGAAGGGGGCTTCTGGGGCCGGAGGGGGAGCATAGGTTGAGGAAGAGGAGGGAGGTCTGGAGCCAGGCCAAGGTCTCACTCTGTCCTGGAAGGATGTCCCAAGGAGAGGGGACTCTGGGCATCTAGGGAAGCAATTATTCATCCATAGCCTGCATTTTGTTGGGGGGGGGGGATTTTAAGCCAATGAACAAGCCTTGGAACTTTGTTGCTGAAATCCAGCCTACTGTTGCTTGAGAAGTTCTAGCTTGGTTCTTTTGGCTCTTAGATAAAAGGTTTTCTTTCTCAGCCTTTTTGTATCTTGTTGCAAGGAAGAAGACATCAGAGCCATGGCCCCCAGAAGCCTCCTTCCTTCTTTCCTGGTGTCCTTCTCTCTTCTTTTGTAGAGAATGGAATAGAATCACAGAACTGTTACTTTTTCACAGATATTCACTAGACAGTTTGCAACTGTGACTGGCTTGAAGGCCAAACTGTGATTTTCAGTGACTGTGATTCATTCTGCTACTGAGCTCCAAACTGTGATTTTCACAGAACTGCTACTTTTTCAGTGACTGTGGCTGCATCCACACTGCAGAAATAATCCAGTTTGGCACCACTTTAAATGCCATGGCTCAGTGCTATGGCATTCTGGAAACTGTAGTTTTGTGAGTGAGACATTTAGTCTTCTCTGTTGACAAGTTCTGGTGCCACAACAAACTACAAATCTTTTCTGCTTATTGGAGGCCATCCTTGAGGGAGCCTTGGATAATGGACTTTGCAAGAACTCCTCTCAAAGGAAAAGAGAAAGGAGAAGATGCCTCTGTGGATGATGGGAGCAACAGTCGCTCAGCCATGCGCAGGAATCCAAACGGATTACAACAATAATATGAGACACAGTTAAAAGTTCTAAAAACCACTATCCTTCACCAGTATAAAAACATAGTAATATTAAAAAGTGATTTAGCCTTATGGGAAAAGGGCTATCTTGTTTCAGGAGGTCCCTGTGGAGTTTGCTATGGCTCCAGAATAGACTAGAATAGGATCCTTCTTAGGGTCCTAGACTCTGGTTCTAGAGCTCTCTCTGGCAGAGAAGGCTAAGCATCTCACAAAACTACAAATCCCAAGAGTGCAAAGGATGGAGCCTTGGCAGTTAAAGCGGTATCAAACGGCATTAATTCTGCAGGGCAGAGAAGGCCTAAGAAGCATGGATTTACATTGCTGTGAATGTGTTCTGCTTTCCTTTGGCCAAGGCCTCCATTTCCCCTCAATGTCCCATGTTTCCTATGGCCTTCTTCTCCTTTGTGACATTCGGTCTCCCTTTTGGCAGAAGCACTTTGGGATCCAGATTGGCACTTTCCCCCTTTTCCCATTTCTTATCTGTTTCCCATTTAAATCTTAGCTCCGTTGGAACTTCTTTAGTCCTTTATCCTGGTTTCCTGAGACTTCTCCCACTTTTCCTCCTCATTGGAACTGTTTGGAGTTGTGCCTTCAGTGTCTCCCTTTGGAGAAGCTCCATCCGTCCTGAAGCCCCTTCTCTTTCCTATTCCTGACCCTGGGATCAGCCCAGTATTGCCACTGGAACCAGCTTTCCTGGGGTCTAAAATGCTGCCAGATCTTAAAAGATGTCATTTTCCAACTTTCCAGTGAAGTTTCCATGGAATAGTCCTAGGAATAGTTGCTTCTCTGGCAGCCTATAGATCTCTTTTTGCTGCCATAGAAAGCAGTTTGGGAACTCTGAGAAAGGAACTAGCATCTCTCTCTCTCTATCTCTCTCTCTTTTGCTGGTTTGGCCTTCAGTTTACATTTGAATGGAATTAGAGGACAATCCATATATTGTACCTAGGGTTTGGAAATCTAGAATTGGGAAAGCAATTGGTATTCGGATGGGGCATCCATTAGTCATGACAGGTCCTTCATCCATGCTGTTTACATGGATGTGGATATATATGTGTTCGTGTGTATATACAATTTGTGTGTGTGTGTATGTGTGTGTGTGTGTGTGTGTGTGTGTATATATATATACAGTGGTACCCCGGGTTACGAAAGTAATTCGTTCCGCCGCCGCTTTCGTAACCCGAAATCTTTCGCTAGCCGAAATAGCCATAGGCGCTAATGGGGAAAAGCCGCGATTTCGTGTGAAATCGCGCCGAAAAGCACCAAAAGTTTTTTCGTAACCCGAAAAAACCTTCGTAACCCGGAACAGTTTTTTTTAATGGATTTTTTTCGTAACCCGGAAATTTCGTAAGGCGGCGCATTCATATCCCGGGGTACCACTGTATATCTCTGTGGGGGGTATATTGAATGGATGGATGGAATTTATAAAATATATGTCCTTAAAAACTGATACGTAAAAACTTAAACCCAAGAAGATCATTCCAGACACTCCTTTCTGATGCACTTAATACCATTTCTTTTTCCCTTTTCCTCCTCCTCTCTTTCTCTTCCATTGACTGACAGCCAGGAGCCCCTCCATTCCTCCTTGCCTCCAGATGGCGCTGTTTCATCTTCTGTCTGTCTGCCTCCTTCTCAGACATCCCTATTGAAACTGTAAAGACCTTCAGAAATATATGATGTTTGAGCCTGATATTAAAGGGGGAAAGTCAACTGTATGGTGAGTTCCCTCAAAGCACCTCATTCTTTGCATCTGACCCTAAGTCAGGATTCTGGTTCATAGGCTTCATTTGCTTCGTTGTTTCATAGCCAAAGGGTTGGAGGAACACATTGGACCCCTCAATGGACAGCTATACTACATTTGCCTCACCAGGACTCCTCCATTTGGGCTGTAATGCCTTGTTTCATCCCCAAAAGAATCACTGTCAGCTCCAAAGCTTCAGAGGCGGACTACATTTGTCGCAGTTCTTATACTGTATCTCCCCATCTGTCCAGGTCCAGATGGATTTCACTGCTAAACAAGAAATAAGGAGAAAGCCCCATCCGAGGAGCACTGTCTGTGCTTTAGGCTGGATTTCAGGGGAAGGAACGGCAAAGCCACCTCTGAGGATGCCTTGCCTGAGATCCATGGCCATTAAGTGACTGTCTGGGACGAAGGGGCTTACAGATGGGCCGCATGCCCTCTCTCTGCCCAGAGGCTGGGACAAAGTGCCGGTGGTCTGTATAGCCTCTAAGTCCCCACCACAGCATTGGATCATGACTCTGAGGAACAGGGTTCGAATCTCCGCTCGGCCATGAAAACCCACCGGGTGACCCTGGGCATGTCACAGTCTCTCAGCCTCAGAGGATGGCTATGGCAAACCCTCTCTGAGGAAACCTGCCAAGAAAACCCATTGATAGGGTCGCCCTCAGTCAAAAATGACCTGGGTGCACATAACAACAACAACAACAACAACAACAACAACAACAACAACAACCTAGTTGTGGTTTGAGCCTTGTATGTGGGACTCTGGAGACGTAGGTTCACACCTTAATTCTGCCATGGAAACCCACCGGTTGACCTTGGTTGAGGCACATGATCTCAGCCTCAGAGGCAGGCAATGGCAACCCCCCTGAGAAAAATATTGCCAAGAAAGCCCACGCTTACATGGTTAGTGGCTTTATATATGTATGTATGTGTGTATATATAATGTATGTATGTATGGGTGTGTATATATGTGTGTGTGTGTGTGTGTGTGTGTGTGTGTGTGTGTATATACTTGCCCCCGCTCCATACCTGGACACACCACACGTGGCTTCCTGTTTATGTGAAAGCCACCTTGCCATTAAATGAATGGTGTACATTACTGCAGCACACGCACACGGCATGCTGCCATAAGCCTCATTCTATCCAATGGGGCTCAAGCTTATGTGGGATTTGCGTAAGCAAGGCTTCACTGTACAGTATATGTGTGTATATATGTCTGTGTGTATTTGTGTTTATGTGCGTATATATATACTGTATATATATATATATATATATATATATATGGTGTGTGTGTATATTTGTGTTTATATATGTGTGTGTATGTATATATGTATGTGTGTGTGTGTGTGTATATATATATTGAATGAATGGATGGATAGCATTTATGAAATACCTTCTCTTAAAACCGGATGCAGTCTCTTTCCTGAAAAGGCAGGGCCTCTTCTGCCCATCTGCCTCTCCCTTAAACCAAAGAAGTTGATCCCAGAAATGTTGAGGTGGAATCTCTTGTCTTGGAGCTTGCATCCATTGCTTTGGGTCCCCATTCCCTGGAGCAGCAGAAATCAAGCTTAATTCATCCTTAATATGACACCGCTTCAATACAGCAGGAAAGAAAGGGTCTGGAAACCATGCCTTATGAGGAATGACTCAGGGAGCTGGGGATGTTTAGCCTGGGGAAGAGAAGGTTAAGGGGTGATATGAGAGCCCTGTTTAAATATATGAAGGGATGCCATATTGAGGGGGGAGCAAGCTTGTTTTCTGCTGCTCCAAAGATCAGGACCCGGAACGATGGATGCAAGCTCCAGGAAAAGAGATTCCACCTCAACATTAGGACGCTCCCTTGGAAAGTGGTGGAGTCTCCTTCTTGGGAGGTCTTTAAACAGAGTCTGGATGGCCATCTGTTGGGGATGCTTTGCCTGAGAGTTCCTGCATGGCAGAATGGGGTTGGATTGGATGGCCCTTGGAGTCTCTTCCAACTCTAGGATGATTCAGCATGCATGCGCAGCCATTAGTGGCAATGGGACTTGCATCTGCGGATGCTTAAACCTGTGGATGGCAAGCCTGCAGTTGGAGACTTTCTGTACTTTACTTTCTGTGAGAATAATGGGTACTGAATCATTTATTCAAGCAGGATACAGCAGTTTTAGGGCCCCCAAACTGAACTAACCATGTTTCTGTGTGTATGTACCTTCGAGTCATCTGTCGACTTTTGGGAACCCCATATATTTCATAGAGTTTTCTCAGGCTTAGAGGTGGTTTTGCTACCTTCCTCTGAAATAGAGCCACAGCATCTAGCATTCGTTCTCCCATCCAAGTACTAACCAGAGCTGATCCTGCTTAGCTTGGAGCATGGGAGATTCATCATTACAGTCTCCTTAATCCTGACCACAGCAGAATAGAGTGGCACTATGACTTCCCTTCACCTAGACACTATGCTTCTATTGATGCAGCCTAAAATTGCATTGGCTTTTTTAGCTGCCGCATCACACTGATGACTCATGTTCAACTTGTGGTCTACTTGGACTCCTGAATCCCTTTCACATACAGTCCTCAGGAGCAGAGACATCTTTAATCTGAATCACAGAAGAGACACACATATATAAGATAAGCTCCTCCAAAGACTTGCTGCTTTCGCAGAGGCTTAAAGGCTGCTGAAGCTATCCACTGGCTGGCAGTTCAGTTTCGCTGAATGCAAGCAAACAAGGCCAGTCCTATCTCTAGGCAGAGGAAACTCGGCACTTGAAGCAACAGAGTTAGCTTGTTAATTCCTTCATCTTTACTGCCCATACGGGGGAGATGCTCTGATTCTGTTGCCAGAATAACTGGCCATGGGACCTTGGAAGCTGTAGTTTAAAAACTAGTTTCCCCAAATACTTTGAGTTTGGGAGAGGGCAGAATGGGGGCATTTGCTGGTATAATACCTCAAGCAGCACAAGGGAGTTTATCACACTGGGGCTCATTTTGGCATTAAAACCTCCTCCTCCGTGCTGCTGCCTGGCCTCCTTCTGCTTCTCTGCCCTGGCAGACCTACATTAGAAGGAGGCCGGGCGGAAGGAAAGAGGCAGCAGGCCTGGAGGACGCAGGATGGAGGACCTATGTGCATGTGCGCATGTGCCTACGTACTCCCGGACTGCCTCTGGGCCCCCACAAAGGCAGGTCCCGGCCTCCTTCCAACGTAGGTCTGCCGGGGCAGAGAAGCAGGAGGCGTTCTAGGACATTCAGTCAAACACCATTGCAGATAAACCTCAATTAGGCTGCATCCACACTGCAGAAATAATCCAGTTTGACACCACTTTCACTACTAGAGCTCAATGCTATGGAATGCTGGAAGCTGTAGTTTGGTGAGGCATTTAGCCTTCTCTGTTGAGGGAGCTCTGGTGCCACAACAAACTACAATTGTAGGCAGACACACACAGCTATAGTAGGGCCAGCTAGAACAGAATCCTGATCTTGTCCAGTTCTGTAACTCAGTAGTGAAAGGCTGGGTTTCTTTGGCTTCCTTCACTATCCTCCCTGGGCTGACGCTGCTTAAAAGCAGCCGAGTGTTTAAAAGCCCCTGTAAAAACGACCTTTGTTATCAGAGGCTTTGTTAACTGAGGCATGCTTTTTGCACTTCTGAGTTGAAAACTCTCAGAGTGGTTTACAAAGATCAGAAAGAGGCTAGTCATCATTGCCTTGTTTCTGGGATTGCATTCCTGGAGAGAGGAGGGGGGGAAAAGCAGACTGATGCAGTATATTCTTCAATGCAAAGAACAATTTTAGATGCAAACACAATGGAAAGGCTGGATTCTCCTCCTTTCCTTCAGCTTACAGTGAGGCTTCAGCAATAGCAACTGGCTCCAGCAGACAAGATGGACAGCTGTGGATACTCAAATGCCATTAAATACAATGGCATAGTGAAATGGTATCCGTTACGGAGAGCCAACTGTACATACTTGGAAGTATTGCAAAACACAGTCTTGTTAGTCCATTGTAACATAAAGACATATCAAGGAATCCTGTAGCATCTTTGAAACTCCATTTGAGCATCTGACAAAATGGACCGGAGTCCACGAAAACTTCTGCTAAAAGGCCTTTTTCTCATTTCATCTCAAAAGGTGGCTACAGGATTCTTTTATAACTGTCTGGAAGAGTTTATGCGTTGATGTTTCCCCCCATTAGTCCCGTCTTTTGATTTCACTTCTGACTTTCGCTCTTTTCCTCAATACAACAGGAAGATCGCAGAGGTGGACTGGATGATGCCGATGATCTGGAGCTGGACCCTGAACTCAAAGACCAGATGGACGGAGGTAGCAAAAAAGATGACTTCTGACTCTGATTCCAGTTTGTGCTGGGAGGCTGGATGAAGACTTCAGAAGGAAGATCTGGGCTG
This sequence comes from Sceloporus tristichus, assembly GCA_016801065.1. Taxonomy (NCBI): domain Eukaryota; kingdom Metazoa; phylum Chordata; class Lepidosauria; order Squamata; family Phrynosomatidae; genus Sceloporus; species Sceloporus tristichus. The sequence continues at coordinate 35,169 of JACSCI010000116.1, read as the reverse complement.
TGGCTGTTACAATGGAGCTGGATTCTGTGCTTGAACTTTGCCAAAAGATATGAGCCCCGGTTGCTGCTTCCAGAAAGATGACAGTTTGGGCCCTAAAGCAGGGCAGACCTTTTGCAGCAAGGCACTATTAGTCGAGGGCTGCTTGCTTTGTCCTTTCCGATGTCTTGGACTTACCTAACTGCTTTTGACTCTGCAGTTTGTTCGTCTTTGTATTAAAACAAAGAGAATCCTTTCTGGTAAAGAGCTGTCTTTCACATCATTGATTGTTTCCTTCTGGGAAAGTTCCTGTGGTTTTTGATCATCGGAACAAAAACGGCGACTTGATGTTCGATGGCAGGTGGATAGCAAATGTGTCCACCACTCAGTAAATCTGGCTCTGAACATATGTTACTAAGAAAACCCCCTGATAAGTTTGCCTTAGGTTCACCATAAGTCAGAAACGAGTTGAAGGCACGCAATAACACAAAGACAGAGTGTAGCATGAGGCATTAAAATCCAGACTTCATGTTCTGCTACTTTAAAAACAGCTACGCAGAAGATGATATGCCATTCTTTAGAATGCGGATGTAATGCTTTCAAACTCAGTGAACACATTCAGGGGGAGCCATGTTAGCCATGTAGCAAATCCAATCAAAAACCCACCACACAGTGATACCTTTCGTGGCCACCCAAAATGCATAATATACACGTTGCAAGCTTTCGAAGCTTCACTGGTTTCTTCATCAGGCAAGGTGTTACAAACCAAACAGGAGGTGGAAAAATGAAGATGTTGCTCACAGGTCTGCATTCTGCAGTTTCTTTTCTTAGTCAAGATGGTATGGAGGGTCATATCTTGCATATCTTGTCTTCGTTGTCATGCAGATAGATGTTAAATTTCCTGGACATTGAGACTCTCCCAATAGCCACATGGCCAGAAGGAGCAGGTGCCAACCTGCAAGAGATGCCCCTCCTTGCCATCTTAACTAAGAAACCGTGAAATGCAGACCTGTGACTAACATCTTCAATGTTTTCCTCCTGTTTGGTTTGCCTTGAATCAGTCCCTGGTGCCAAGGGGTCCGATGGGCAAGGAAGAGGAGAAGACCCAGGCAAGTGTGTGGGAGGAAGAGGTGGACGGGCGTCCGCCCCACGACTGCCTCTGCCACTTCCAGGCCTCCTCCTCCTCCTCCTCCTCCGCTCTCCAGCACCCGAAGTGCCTTGGCCACAGCTAGCCTTAGTAGTAGTCTTAGTATTTATTGTTATTATTAGTAGCATTTATTATTAGTAGTAGTTGGAGGCTGGGGGGAGGGAGTGTCCATCGACCACTCCCTGGTTCTCCAACATGTAATTGGATAAATATACTTCTATTGCTGGGGGAGCACTCTATACTGCTTCCCTTGACTTAAGTCATCCTCCGACCTTGTTCCAAGAGACAAACTGCGGGGAAAGCTCAGAGCTACCAACATTGACAGGCGCCTGTTAACTGCATGAGGATTCCCGCTTAGCAATGAGTAATGTTAATTGAACAAGATCTGTCCCTACATACAGCGGTCTAAGGCAGGGCTGTGTATTAGGGCCAACTCTCTTTAATATCTATAGAAACTCTTTGGTCACGTCCCTGACAGAAGTACCTTCGCACCATCCATCCAGACCCTTATCAATTTTATTATATGCTGATGATAGAGTTCTTTTATCACTGGCTAGAGTTGGACTCGATAGACTACTGAGAGCTTTCTCAAATCATTCATTAAAAATCAACTGTAATAAAACTGAAATAGCAGTATTTCAAAGAGACGAATATATCACAAGTGGTCAATTGGTTCGTATTTGGATTCGTAAATTTAACTTCTGGTTAAAAATGTTATTCGATCCGGCAGGTTTGGCCCCGTTAATATTAACTGAGTCTCTTGTGTCTATTTGGAAGAGGTCTTTAATTACAAAACTTTCATCGATTGGTTATCGATTCCTTATTTAACTATGTTAGGTTATAATAAAGCGAAAACGGCTATTGCCGAGCGCATTAAAGACATCGATTTAGAAAACCACAAAAGTCAATCAGCCTTACACTCTATAAATGGGGAAGTCGGAAGGACTTTGGCTACCATGTTTTTATACTTAATAGGGTTGTATATGGTGCTTTTCCTATTATATTTAGCTTGACTGTCCTGATGTATTTGAATTATTTTGGAAATCTGAAGTGGTCGGTTGGGTTGCCACTATAATCAAGCCATATGTTAGTCTGTATTCTGTATAAAACGTTATATATACCCTCGCTCTTGAGATATTCAACAAGGATACAGCTACTCAATGGTTATGCTAAAGCCATTGTATTTCAAATGTACTGTTAAACTTTTTGGGAAACCTTTAGTTGAAAGCTTTAGGGTTTTTAAGTTATGTATTCTTGAACTCTGTATAGAATATGATATATTCGGATGCCCTGCAATATTTGTAAATTATTATTTTGTTTCTATTTTTTACAAGCTGGCCACGTGCCGCAATAAATGATTCATTCATTCATTCATTCATTATTAATAGTAGTAATCTATTATTATTATTATTATTATTATTATTATTATTTTAAAATTAGTATATGTTATAATTATAACATTACCTTCAGACTAAGTGTATAAGGTGTCCATGAAACATACATGAATTTCCAGGTTTCGATTTTGGTCCCGTCTTCAAGATAAATAGACTAAATCTAAAACACTTCTGCTCTCTGGAGCTTTGGAGAATAAGCAGAGATTAGTTTTGGGTTTAGAGATGTGTCCCACTTCCAAAAACATTTCATTACGTATCCACAAATATTCCAAAATGGAAAACACTTCTGGTCCCAGGAATTTGGAGAAAAAGGAGACTCTTTATATGAAACATAAATGAATTTTCTGTTTAGATTTTCCCATCTTCAATACAATCTCATTCTGTATTTATTCCCTAATTCCAAAATATGAAACCCACCTCCTGCCCTGCAGGAATACCTAGGATCCTAGGGTTGGAAGGGACTATTTAGGGCCATATGGAGATGGAAGGGGCTCCAATGACAAGAGTTAGGAAGAAGCAAGGCAGTGCCCAGCCTTTCAAAACACTCTGCTGCCATGTTTATTTCCTCCAATCGACCTGAACCTCCGCCTGCCCTTCAAGGCAGGATAGCAAGGCCCAGAGAAGCACATGGCAACCATGCTCACTTGGCCAGATGCATTTGTTTGCCTTTGAAAGCATTCCGTATCCACATTGGAATCTGGACTCACTCTAGAATGCAGCTGAGGTCAGTGCAGCCATTGGCTACTGGTCAGTGTGCTGTTGGATACTGGTCAGTGTGCTGTTGGATAC
>JACSCI010000116.1:10813-25060 GCA_016801065.1 Sceloporus tristichus | reverse complement strand
GGGCAAGCAATCTCCAATGAATCTCAATGGGCAAGAAATCTCCATTATTTCCTGTGGGCAAGCAATCTCCAATGAATCTCTATGGGCAAGCAATCTCCATTATTTCCTATGGGCAAGCAATCTTTTATGTTTCCTTATGGTCAGGTAAATACTATGTTTCCCAAAGGGCAAGCAATCTCCAATGAATCTCTATGGGCAGGACATCTCCATTATTTCCTATGGGCAAGCAATCTCTTATGTTTCCTTATGGTCAGGTAAATACTATGTTTCCCAAAGGGCAAGCAATCTCCAATGAATCTCTATGGGCAAGCAATCTATAATGATTCTCTATGGGCAAGCAATCTCCATTATTTCCTAAGGGCAAGGAATCTCCAATGAATCTCTATGGGCAAGCAATCTCCAATGAATCTCTATGGCTAAGTGTCGCGGCAAAGAGACGCAGAGACAGGAATGGGGGTGCAAAACTTAGCTGGCCAGGCCTTGGCCAGCCCTTTTATTGACATCAGGGTTGTATCAGGCTTACATTATCCCATTGTTCATCAGAAGGCAATTTGCAATGTGTATTTAGGAAAATTCCAATTAGCAAAGGAAACAGGATATGTAAACTGGCTCAGCCGAATCAACATGGGCTTATCTAATATGGATAAAGCATTGTCACCCTGAAGGAGGGTCACAATCCTGTAGTCTGCCAGCAGGGTTATCACATCTCAATCTTGGTAAACATTGCTATCCTGGGAGGGGTCGCATCCCTGGGGTTTGCCAGGGAATGCTACATCTCCCTCTTTTTTGTTTTTTATGAGCTGGTGTACATATCCTGCGAACAGTCGTTTTTCTGCGGCCGTCATTGCCTTTCGTGAAAACATAGAACACAAGGCAGGAATACATTGGATGAGATGGTAAAATAGGATCATAATACAAAAGTGACAATGCCATATACAAGAAGTTGTTTCAGCCAATGAAGGTCTGGCAAATAGTAAATCAATCAGCTTCATAATCCAGGATATCCAATGTTCTGGTGAACCTGAGTCAGGTAAATCATGTAGTTCTTCAATCAAATTATTAATGGAACAAGAGTTATCTGACAATTTGAAACAACACATATCTTGACGTCTTCACACAGCAAAAGTATTCAGTTGGGCTATGGAGGTATATTGTAGTCAGAGGTGAGTGTTACTGCTCTTTGAACCCTGGAAACATCCAAGATAGAAGGGTGTTGGAGAACAGGAACAAGCCTACTCAGACAGCACTGTGTGCCATCAGATACACTGGCAGGTATAGAATTATAGGTTTGACAGTTACAATTAAAAGACTATCCAGGTGGCAACAAAACATGGATATATATAAATGAAATCTCTTTCCCCAAACATTTTGATCTCCCCTTTGATACCACTGGTCTGAAGGGGCTCCACTGGTCAAACATAATAAACCAAGTACAACAGTTAACATAGAATTATGGGTTAATACAGCACATATTTTTGATTTCTTCACATAGCAAAGGTAAATAGTCTATGGCTGCTCCATTGTCCAGAGTGGCATTTCTAAGTTCATGTTGTTCATCATTTAACATCATGTGAAATTGTTGACTGGATTGAAATATTAGGTTCTGAAGGCCTCGATGCCGTGTGTAGGTTTAAGATACTTGGCTGATGTCCATACTGTGCCTATTGGGGTTGACACTGCTGCACAACCTCCTCCCCAAATGACGGGGGTTGCTGGTCCTTTCCGCTGTCTCTGGAAACTGTCAATATCACACCAAGGGCCACAGCAGCAGGGAAAATGAAGAAAAATGTTTCTGTGTTGGAAATAAATAATCAGACAGTGCAATTAAATTATTCCAGGCAAATCAAATACAACAGATATGACCCGGTTCACAACCTTTTTGTGTTGATTGGGGGGGGTTGCATTCCCCCTTTTTTGTTTTTATAGAAGAAGGCTATTGGGGTCATTAAAAAGGAGAATGAGGGGATTTTATGTCCCTTTAACTTCTGGGCATAGGCAAAATTCACAAAAGAAATTTGGGATATTTGCACCATTTTAATTGAGAAGGTGTACCACCTCTGAGATTGAAAGGAAAAGGTAAGGCATGTGCCTTTTACTGTGAGGACTGGAGAGCTCAGAAAAGACAGAAGGCATTGCGAACAAACTGAACTTGCATTGTTCTCTGAGCATGTGAAGAGTATGAAAAGACAGAAGCAGAGGAAGCAACACCTTAGATGAGACAAAGGCAATAGTGTGAGGCTGTATAGCCTTATCCTCTCACAGAAGAGAACAAAGAGAAATTGTTAGGAACATAGGAAATAGTGGATAGGAGAGAGAAAAAGAATCTCTCCCCCTTTTTGAACTTTAAACAGAGAGGTCTATCCATAGGGAAGAACATAGAAGAATGGCAATAGCAGACTTTAGTAAAGAAGGTAGGACACCAATTTTAGCAAAAGTGAGGAAATCTATTTTAGCAAATCTTTTTCTGCAAGCAGACCTATGGAGTACAGGATTAAACCCAACAACAAAAAGGATGAGGCAGAGGAGGGGCTCTCCCCTCCCCAGTAATCCCACTATAGCTAACCCAGATGAAGAGTAAGAGAGACAGATAGACTGTGCTGGTAAGAGAAGCTCTCTCTCTAGGAAACAATGTATAAAAGAAGGAAGCAAAAACAACACAAATGGAGGAAGAGTACGAGAAATTCAGGCTTATGTGTTGCAAAAGTGTAGCACAAATCCAAACACATTAACATACAGACAAATGAACAATTTCTAGGTGCAAGAGGACTAGAATCTGTTTCTAAACATGTACCACAATTTAGATAGATGGGATATGTAGTCCTTTAGCCATGAGAATATAAAGCAACTTAGACAAAACTGTTTTCCCACTTTAGCCAAGACAGTTTTTACAGATAGACTGTGCTGACCAAAGTGAGGCTTAACAGCAAGGAAAAAGTCACTTGAGAACAGGAATTAATCCCTATCGGAAAACCAATGCAGCAAAGACCTTTGGACTAAAGGAAGGGAGCTGTCTTCAGATTTGCAAATCACAAACAGCCAAACAAACAAGGAAATTAACAGATACAAGCAACAGTTAATAGGATCTACAACAACCTTTAGTTGTTGCAATTCTCCAGCCAAGCCTGGGCAAATCAAACACATAAAGGAGACAGAGGGCAAGCCAAGCTGACTACTAGAAGAATGAGACATAGTTTTCCAAGCACACTCTAAGTACTGATTTTATTCCATAAAATGGTATGTTCTCTCTGTCTGTAAGATTTGTGCATCCAAAGAGAATTTCAGTTATGCTTTATCACAACCAAAAACGCAAAATTAACACAGATTTGAGTGGGGAAAAAACCTAGAAACTCCTGTCCCTTTACAATTTCCACCATTAAATAGGAGAGAACAAACTAAAGGCATACAGGATCCTCTAAAAACAGAATGTAGAGACAAAAGTTGAGACACTGTCACTCTGCCTGAGCACATGTAGAGTGCCAGCAACAGAAGATAGTGAGACATTTCTCAATCTCAATTTTGTAAAGCAGGAACAGAAGAGGGGGGTTCCTTACTCAATTTGGAATTTCCTCCTGAATGATCTTATCTACTTGCCTCATGGGCACAAAGGAAAATGCAGAAATACAAAAAACACAGACTACTGAATAAACTGGACTTACTGAGGGGAAGGAAAACTTCCTGTCTTTTAAGATCCCAACACTTACAAAAGTTCTCTGCAATGTTTAAAATGCCTGCAGGGTTTTGAGTTTCTCAAAGAGCAGTTTCTACCATTCCTTTCCGAGAACTACCTTCTGAGGTCTTTGTTCTGGGAGCTGAGGCTGAAACAGTGTGCCTCACCTCTTGGTCAAGGAGCTGGGTTGAAGCTGAGACGGTGTCATCCGTTTTCACTGTTCTTCCCAGGGAGCTGGGCTTTTGCCTCTTCCAGGAAACATATCTCCCAGTGCCACTCCAATCTGAACCACGGGAATGGGAAAGATGACCTCTTAGGTTCCCTTTCTCTGGCATGTCTGGCTGGAAAGGTTTCCAAAGCTTGGGGTTTTGTGGTTGAGTCCATGCCCTGTTTTCTGGGGGTTTGACCCTCTTGGCCTCGAAGCGCTTATTTGGGGTATGGTTCTGATCTCTCTGTTTGTAGACTGTAGTCCGAACAGTAGCAGAGGTGTCTCCAAAAGAAAGTGAGACATTTTTCTTTCCGTTTGGGCAAGGGGGGCTTGCTTTCCTGAGATTTACAGGGCAACTAGTAATATAGGGGCTCTTGGAATGGAGTCCCTTGGGGGTCTCTGGCAATTTCTGCTTGCTATGGTGAGGCAGGCCTTCGGGTGTTTCCATCTCTCTTTGGGGAGTGAGAGAAGGCTGAGTAGGGCTTTTAGATGGACCTAAAAAGCGTTTTTTAAGGGAATTTTCTCTAGCTTTCTTCTTTGGGGCTCGGGACTTTTCTTGTCTCTGTGCTATCATCAGATGAAATTTTGAAGAGAGCTGCCTTAGGTGCTGGGAAAAGGTTTCCCAACCCGCAAATAGCTCTGACTCTTTGATTTGGCATCCCAGAGACTCCTTGCTCTTGGGATGAAGTCCTCTATAGATTTCACCCATGAACTCTTTATTCATAGCTTTGGAGGGGAGAGCTATTCTTGCAAGCAACATTTTCCTAGCCATGTATGTTTCTGGACCCTCATTTGTTTTTTGCTCTTGTGCATAGTATAAATCCTCGGCCAGTTGTCCTGGCCGCAATAGGCTCAAGATCTGTCCCATCCAGGAGTACATATCTTGGGACAAAAGGTTTCGACACATCACTGCTGCTTCCAGGTTGTCTCTGTCCACAGAGGACATGCACAGCCTAGCCAACTGTGTCAGATGAAATCCTGCAGCATACGGATAACTATTTGCAGCCCGAATCATCCATTTTATGCTCGTTTCCTGATTTAAGGGACCTAACAAATCTGCCATTACACATGCTTCTGCGATGGAGAAATGGGTTTGTTCCTGATTTGACCTTGCTTCCCATTTTTGAACCTTGGCTGCCAAAATGGAATTTTCCTCCTTGAGGAGGCTGACTTGGGCTACCAATTCTTTAATCTCTTTCTTCATTTTATTGGGAAAAGCTCTAGCAATTTTGGGAGCTTATATGAGTCTTATCCTCCAGTGGGAGGATGAAGGGCAGAAAAGCTGAGAAAATTTGCTGTTCCTTTCCTTGGAAGAATGTCCTCCAAGTCTGTCATGAAGCTGTAAAGCCTCTTAGACATGATTGGCTTAGGGTTTAGACCCAATTTTTAGCCGAAGTTGGTGGATACCTTAAAAGGTTTGTCCAATGAAGAGTCTGGGTTAAAACCACTTGCTCCAAACCAAATTGGCCAAGATCTTTAGGGATTTATTGGCATTCCCTCCACCTTTCAACTCAGGTAGAGTTTAAAGCCAGGCCACTTCTAGTGTTCTGACTTTAGGATTTTTCTTTGCTTCAGCTATTCCTGCTTCTACCGCTCCCAGCCGGGGCCTTACAGGCGATAAAGGGGGAGCAACCACTGGAATTGGGTAACCAGGTGGATCTCCTGGAAGAGCTAATGAGGCTGGAGGGGCAGAGGGTTGTGGGCAGGATTTGGGGGCCGTGGATTGGCTTAGCCGTCCCACGGCCGTGTTTACTACCTGCCAGGCAATCAGGTGGGGTGCCGTAGCACGAGGTTCAGTCTTTAGGTGATTGCCTATCTTCTCTCATTCCTCCGCAGAGAGTATTCCCCTCTCTGGGTACCAGGGACACTGGCATGAGATCTCTGCGACTAGATTTTTTATGTCTCTCCGGGTGATTTGTTTATCCCCTGACAACCGCTTAACTATAACTCCCTAGCGTGTGACCTTTGCTTGGCGGACAACATTCCTCCCATACTCACGGGATCCTTTGAGGATGTGCGTGCAGACTATTCCAGTCGGGTGAGCTGGGCCATAGCCACCTTCTCCGTATCACGTCGGGGTCACCAGCTGTCGCAGCAAAGAGACGCAGAGACAGGAATGGGGGTGCAAAACTTAGCTGGCCAGGTCTTGGCCAGCCCTTTTATTGACATCAAGGTTGTATGTGAAATCAGTGACTAATGTGTATTTAGGAGAATTCCAATTAGCAAAGGGAGCAGGATGTGTACACTGGCTCAGCCGAATCAACATGGGCTTATCTAATTATGGATAAAGCATTGTCACCCAGAAGGCGAGTCATAATCCTGTGGTCTGCCAGCAGGGTTATCACATCTCAATCTCGGTAAACATTGCTATCCTGGGAGGGGTCGCATCTCCGGGGCTTGCCAGGGAATGCTACACCTATGGGAAAGGATTCTCACCTAAACAGTAGGAAAGATGTCCTGACATTATATGTGTGTGTGTGTGTGTGTGTGTGTGTGTGTGTCTCCTAATGATAGGAGGGTTGAGGGAGAGCTGAATAGGGATTTGGGAGCAGTAGTAAAAAATAATCCTGTTTCAGGCTGCATCCACACTGCAGGAATAATCCAGTTTTACACCACTTTAACTGCCATGCCTCAATGCTATGGAATTCTGGGTAGTGTAGTTAGTTGTGGCACCAGAGCAGAGCCAGGACAACTCATGCTGATACTGTTAGAGTGTGTGTGTGTGTATATAAATGAATGGATGGACCTCCTGAAAACCTATTTTCTTAAGAGGCAGGGCCTGATGTTCCCAGCTGCCTTTCCTTGAACCAAGAAGGTAATTCCAGGACAGTCATTTTTGAAGAATGTTAATATAATCCCATTTCTTTCTTCTTTCTCTTCCTTTTGTTTCCTTTCACTGAGGACCAGGAATCTCTTCTTTTCCAGGCACCAATAGGGATGATGGGCCCCAGGGCTGTCCATTATTATTATTACATCATAGACGTGCAAATTACTAATCTTTTTTTTTTTTTATAAATTTTTATTGTTCAAAAAAATAAAAAAAAATACATAAATACATCTTTACACCAAAGTTTACAAAACAAGAGAACCAAAAAGAATCCCATAAAAATACCACCTATACTATAAAAGTCTCTATAACCTATCTATTATATGCTAATAGTTACTATCCTCTTCATAACTTATTTTTCCTATCACTTCCACAGACAAATCCATTTTCCTCCAAATGGTTCTTTTATAATTAAACTAACTCTTTTAACAATTTTTAAACACTCTCCATAGACTCAAACATATCAAACGTATAGGATTTCCGGCTTAGATATACTATCTTTATTTTCTTTTACACCCTCCATATCAAACTGTCCTATCAACTTTCAAAATTATGAATCTAACTGAACCTCCTATATATACACTCTTTTTTTTACCCTCTGAATATAGTTATTCCATGGTTCCCATTTTTTATCAAACTTATCTAAAGTATCATTGCCTATTATTGTAGTTAGCTTATCCATTTCAAAGTATTCAAGCACTTTCAATCTCCATTCTTCGATTGTTGGTATTTCTTCCAATTTCCAAACTTTGGCCACCAGAACCCTTGCCGCTGCAGTCAGATAGAAGAGCAGTTTCTCATTTTCTTTATTCAAATCCTTGGTGTCTGTCATGTTCAAGAGATACATCAATGGGCCAGCCTTCCCTATATCTTTTATCCAAAAAATTTCTTTAATCTCACTATGTATTTCTTTCCAGTATATTTCTAACTTTTTACACTGCCACCAACTGTGTAAATATGTCCCTACCTCTACTTTGCATTTCCAACATTTATTCTTATTATTTTTGAACATTTTGGCCAGTTTGAAAGGGGTCATATACCATCTATACATTACTTTATACAAATTCTCTCTTATCATTATATTTGGTGTGTATTTCATCTTTATCTTCCACAATTTTTCCCATTGTTCCAATTGTATCGGTTCCTTAATGTCCCTTGCCCATTTGATCATAAATTCTTTTACTGTTTCCTGTTCTAATTCTAACTTTCTAATTGCTCTATATAATTTCGCAATTCTATGTCTAGGGTCCTTTATTATTTTCTCCAAATCCTGCTCTACCTGTCCAATCCCTAATTTTTTCTTATCTTCAACGAATCTTTCCTTGAACTGTCTGTATGTGAACCAGCTACACTTGTATCCTTCTTTAATTAACTCCTCTTGTGATTTTATAATTCTATCTCCACTTTTTAATTTAGTTATATCCTCATATAAGACCCAGTAACTTTCCTTCATTTCTTCTCTTTTAAAGAAGGCTTCGTTAGGTGAAGTCCATAGTGGGAGTTGATTACACCATTTTTCTTTATATCTATTCCAAATTCTATATAAGTTTTTCCTTATAATGTGGTTCTTAAAGGTCCCATCCACTTTAATTTTATCGTAGAAAAGATAACCATGTAATCCAAATTTTAAGTCCACTTTCTCTAAATTTATTGCCCTCTTATTTTTCAAATTAAGCCAATCTATTACCCAATCCAGAACACAAGCGTGGTAATACCACTTTATATTTGGGAGGGCTAATCCTCCTTTGTCTACCGAGTCTTGTAATATCTTACTCCTTACTCTTGCTTTTTTCTTGTTCCATATAAATTTAGAAATATCCAATTCCCATTTCTTAAAAGGTAAATCGTTAGAAATTATTGGCAAACTTTGAAAGAGAAATATTAGTTTGGGTAACACCATCATTTTGATGATTGCGATTTTGCCCAACCAGGAGGTTCTTAAACTGGCCCATTTTTCCAAATCCATTTTAATTATTTTCCACATTTTCTCATAATTGTTACTAAATAAATCTATATTTTTCACTGTTAAATTTATCCCTAGATATTTAACCATTTTAACAATTTTAAATCCCGATTTTTCCTGCAGCAGCTTTTTTTCATCATTATTCAAATTCATAGTCAAGACACTGGTTTTTTCTATATTTACCCGATATCCAGCCACCTTGCCAAATTTCTTTAATACTGTAATGATCTGCTGATAATTGTCCAACGGGTTTGCTATTGTCAAAACTAGATCATCAGCATAAGCCCTTAATTTATATTCTTCTCCTTTTAATTTATATCCCTCAATTAATTGGTCATCCCTAATTTTTATTAGTAATACTTCCAATGTCATGATGAATAATAATGGAGATAGCGGGCACCCTTGCCTAACCCCTTTATATATATTACATGATGATGTTAATTCTCCGTTTACCATAATACTTGTTGTTTGTTTATCATATATAGTTTCCACTGCTGTTTGAAATTTTTCTCCAACTCCCACCAACTCTAACACCCCAAACATGAACTCCCAATATATATTGTCAAAGGCCTTTTCCGCGTCAATGAAATATAATGCTAATTTTTTATCAATTCTTTTTTCATGTATTTCTATTAAACTCAATAAGTTTCTAATATTATCTTTAATCATTCTTCCCGGAAGAAAACCGTTTTGATCAGGATGTATCCAATTCTTCAGTACCTTTTTTAATCTTTCAGCCAATATTGAGACGAATAATTTATAATCCGAATTTAATAGGGCAATAGGCCTATAATTTTTTGGGTTGGTCGAATCTTTTCCCTCTTTTGGAATCAAGATTGTATTAGAGTGAGTCCATGTTTGGGGTATTCTACCTTTTAACACCTCGTTCATTATCTTGAGTAATGGGTCTCTAACACTTTCTTCACAAGATTTATAAAATTCATTGGAGAATCCGTCTGGGCCAGGTGATTTTCCCTTTTTACCTCTCTGTATTGCTTGCGACAACTCCTGAATAGTTATTGTATTGTTTAGTAACTCTCTCTGCTCCTCTGAAAACTTTTTCAATTTGGTCATCTTCAGATAGTTAATTATTTTTCCTTCTTTAACTATTGGTTTCTTAAAAAGTTCTGTATAAAATTTCAGAAAGCAATTCTTAATTTGCGTTTGATTCTTCAGTATCCGACCATCTTCTTTTAACATACTTATCGTACGTCTGGCTTTCTCCTTCCTAATTTGATATGCTAGAAATTTTCCCGGTTTGTTGGCTGATTCAAAGAATTTTTGTTTTGCAAATTTTAATTTTTTATCCATTTCTTCCACCATTAAAATTGAAATTTGTTTTTGTATATACTTAATTTCAGTTAAAATTTCATTATTTTTAGGGTTTCTCTTTAATATTTTTTTCTCTTTGGTCTAATTCTTTAACTAATGTATCTATCCTTGCGTTCTTAAGTTTCTTTTTTTCGGATGCTTTCTTAATTAACCACCCTCTTATCACAGCTTTAGCTGCATCCCACACCGTCTGAATTTCTGGGCCTTTATCTAAATTCTCTTTAAAGTATGTTTGTATGTTTGAGTTCAGCTCTTTCACTAATTGCTCATCCTTTAATAAATTCGTATTTAGTTTCCAATGCAAATCTTTATATCCAATTTTTATTTCTGTTTGAACCGGGTTATGATCCGACCAGATTTTTGGAAGAATTGTTGCTTTATTTACTCTGGGTAATAGGTGTAATGAGGTTAGAATCATATCTATACGGGACCATGTCTTATGGGGATTGGAAAAAAAAGTATAATCTTTCTCTGTTGTATTTATTGATCTCCACACGTCATTTACCACCAATACCTCCATCATATTAAAAAATTCTTTTGGCAATTTCCCTTGGGATTTCTTTATCTTTTTTTCTGAAAATCTATCTATACTGGGGTCCATCACCCCATTCCAATCCCCTAACATTATAAGTGAGTCATATTCTAATTCCAAAATTTTTTCTTTTAATTTCTTATAAAACTTACTCTTGTTTTCCAATGGACCATAAACTCCTACCAACATCCATTTTTGATTTCTATATTTCAATTCCACTATTATATAATGCCCGTCTGAGTCCTTTGTTATTTCTTTTACTTCCCACTTCTGGTTCACATATATTGCTACCCCTTTTTTCCTTCCTTTAGCTGCTGATATAAATTCCTGACCCAACTTCACACATCTCAAATGTTTTATATCTTTTTGTTTTATCCTAGTCTCTTGTAAGCATATCACGTCTAGTTTAAGTTTTTGCAAATAACTAAATACCTTTTTTCTTTTTTGGGGTGTGTTAAGGCCTTGTACATTCCAGGATAGTATTTTTAAGTGCGCTTCCATTTTGTGTCTCTATGTAGTATCTCCTAAGCGTTATATTCAGACACCAAGGATTCTTTAAATTCTTTTTAGAAAAGATTTTATTTATGTTTCTTAATATAAAGTGATAAATTCGTTTCTTGTTCTCATAAATGAGAAGGCAACAAAAGATGAAATTTTAAAAAAGAGGTGAGGAAAAAATTCTGATTTGCTTTAGCCGAAAAAAAAAAAAGTAAAAAACGGAATAGGGTGGAAGAGGTTTGGCTCTCTTACAGAGAGGGTATCTCAGTCTTCCACTCTTATTCAATTACTGCAGCAGCGCCTTTTTCAAACTCCAATTCCTCTCTCCTAATTCTTTCTTCCTCCAGTAAAAATTCTTGCGGTTCCAAGTCCGTGAAGGATTTATCAGAAAGGTTACGGTTTGATTCTTCTTCACTTCCTAACTCCTCTTCTTTATCATTTAGGTCCACTATTAAATTGTTCAGTCCTTCTTCCCGGCTATCTTTCTCTGATTCTGTTTGTTTTTCTTTGTCTTGCTCTTTGTTCCTTTGTGATGCCTTCCTTAAGAAGGCTCTTGCTTGATCCGGGGAAGAAATCTTTGTCCTTTTTTTGTTCCACCAAAAAATGAGCCCTTCTGGAAGGTCCCAACGGTATGAGATCCCTTCTTTCCTGAGGAACGTCGTCAACACGGTATAGTCTTTTCTTTTTCTGAGAATCCGTCCTGGGATATCCTTCAACACTTTCAATTCCTGATTTTTATATGTAAAGGGGGTTTCGTTATGCTTAGTAAGAAATAAGTCCCGAGTACGTTTTCTCACAAAATAAACCGCCACATCGCGTGGGAGCCCCTTCTGTTTAGCAATAACTGAGTTTATTCGAAATAATTTATCAATTTCTTCGTCAAAAAAAACTGGGTCTTTTTTCAAGAATTTTGCAATTTCAGTTATTAATTTATCCGCCAAATCTTCGTTTTTCTCTTCTACCAAACCTCTAATTTTAATACATTTTTCTCTTAATTTCTGCTCCCAAATCGCTTTTTCATCCAATTCTTCCTCTTTACTGGAAACCACTTTTACAAAATCCGACTCTAATTTTTCTGTTCTAAATTCCAAAATTTCCACTCTTTGCTTCGTTTTTTGGTTATCCAACATTAATTTATCTACTGTTTGGCTAATCTCCCTCAAATCCGACCTTATCTCTTGTTTAATTTCTTTTTTAAAATTGTTCATCTCCTTAGCCAAATTTGCCGACAAACTTATTGATAAATTCTCAATTTTATCCAGAAGGAGCTGGTTCATATCTGGGCTTTTGGGTCTGTCCACCGACAGCTTTCTTTGAGCCTGTGCCTGTTGACTTGCCTTTTGGGATTGATGTCTAGTGTTCATATTGTAGGTAAATAACCTCTTCTCCTTTAATATCTGTTCAGACCCTCACCCGACACCCAAAAGAGATAAAACACAAATATTTTAAATAGTTGCCTCGATATATTTTCTCAGCGTAATTTCCTTTGCTTAACTCTCTATCTTTTTATCTAGCCGCCTAATCTTACATTACCCACTTAACCATCCAATTGCCCCCTCTTCAAAATCCCAGTAAATTAGTAAGTTACAATAATAAAGTCTTTATACATCTACATACATTTTCCACAAAATACACTTTCAAAATTCTTAAGATGGGTTCCAATGTTTCCTCCTTAACTCCTTTTCAGAGTCCTTAAATTCAAAAGCAACTTCCCACAGATTGATTTGGTTTCAAACCGCTCCTTTTTGGAGTACTCTCCTGACCCCCTCCTCCTTACAATTTCTCTCCACCCCTCCTCAATCCGTCTCCCCTTTACCCACTGTCCTTCTTCCTTTAAATCTCAAGTCCGTGTCTCTATTTATCTCTTTCTCACTTACTATCCTCTTTAATTCTTCTCTCTCGCCGCCCTTCTTCCGTCGTCGCCGTTCCTTCTCTTCTCCGTTCGTCTATTCCTATCCCAATGACCTTCTTCCGCTGTCGCTCTAGCCCGTATCCCCGTCGTCTCTCTATCTCTCACAATCCTTCTTCCGCCGCCGCTCTGTCTTGAACTTGTATCCTCCCTTCCGTTCTGCTGCCCTTCTTCCGCTGTCGCTCTAGCCTTCGTCTTCTTTCCTCTCCCGGCCCTTCTTCCGTCGTTTCTCCGCCTCCTCTCGTGTGCTCTCTTCCGCTCCTGCTGCCCTTCTTCCGCTGTCGCTCTAGCCTTCGTCTCCTTTCCTCCCGCTGCCCTTCTTCCGTCGTCACTCTACGTCTCGCCTGTTCTCTCCTGAGTTTATTGACCTTCTTCCGCTGTCACTCTAGGCTGCATCTCTCCTTCTCCTCCTTCTCTGGCGGACTTCCGTCTTTTGTCTGTTTTACACCACGCCTCCTCCACCACGTCTCATCCACGCCGCTCCGGGTCTGCTTCTCCCCTCCTTCCTGTCTGTTTATCTGCCTTTTCTCCTTATTTATTCCTCCTCCGCTGACGCGTCTCTCTTCCACTCCAGTTGCCTCCCTTCCTTCGAGTCACAGGTGAGTTCTCAAGGCCACAGTATTTTAACCCTTCTTTTACCAAATTTCAGTAATATGTTTCTTGAAAGCAATGTCTCTCATTTGTCCATTAGTCCACCACTTTTAACTTTCTTTACTCATGAAATTCCAAATAGCCAAATCAAGAAATGGAAATCAACTGTTAGAACTAATATAAGTCCTTTACCGCCTCTCCTCCGGAGGGGTGCTTTGTTCTTTCTTTCTCTTCCAAAAACTCCAAATTTAATTAGTATAGAAATCTCTGCCTCTCTCCTGCCCCGTTCTCCTGGGCTAATTGTAGTTGTTATTTCTCAGGAAAATGTGTGTCTTCCTCCTTTATCTGTCCTTTATAATTTGGCACTAACAAAGCTGTTGGCGTCCCTGTGCGGTCTAGCCGCTCTTAGCACAGAACGAGCGTGGAATGCTCTACAGGTCCCCTCTCCCGGTTTCTTCCATTCCCCCACGTAGCGGGTAGAACTTACTCTGATTTCTCAGTCCCAGGGTAGGATCGGACCCTCCGTTGAGCCCCCTCCGATTCCCCCCACTTTCAGGAGGAATTTCTCGGCCCCCAGAATCTCTTCTTAGGGGACAAGGCTTCGTTCTGGCCGAGACGTCTCCGCAGCTGCCTTGGAGACCGTCTTAACGGGGCGCCATCACAGCCGGAAGTCCAAATTACTAATCTTAATGATATACTGTACATTTATATTTATATCCT
>JACSCI010000115.1:0-59382 GCA_016801065.1 Sceloporus tristichus | reverse complement strand
CGATAAGGTTCTGCACTGGGAATAGCTCCTTTGGAGATCAGCCCAAAATCATGGGGGAGCCACTAGTTCTTATGGGTTTGAGGTAGGGCAGGGTGTGTGTGTGTGTGTACTCAATTGAACACAGAGGCCTAAATCCTATCTTCAGTACTGAATAGAGTAGATTCACTGAATCAAATTGGTTTATTGATGTGTTCATTCATCATTCAACACTACTATTCAACAAAACTGTTCACTATGTGCTATATATTAAAACAGTTAAAACAGTTAAAAACATACCCCTGAAAAGGATAAAAGACATCTTAAAAGTAGTTCAGTAAAAACATAAAAACAACACAGCTTTTTCTTTAACAAAGTTTGGTTCCAAAAGTCTGCCTGAATAATAATATAAAAAAGTATTTGCATGACGAAGAGAAGAATAGCAAGAAGGGTCCATTCTGGCCTTCCGGGGAAAGGTATTCCAGAGTCCTGGAGCAGCCACCAAGAAGGCCCTATCTTATATCCTCACCTTTGAAGGTGGTGGGACTGAGAGATGGGTGTATATTATGTGGGGTGTAGTTGTGTATATGACTGAACTGGTTTGTGTACTTGGAGGGGTATAGGTGACAGCTGTGTATGTGTGTACTGATGGATCATGGAGGTTGCTGAGCTCATCTTGAAATGTGAGAAAATCTGTGTGTATGTGTGGGAAGAGGTTTTGCTGTAATATTATTCTCATTTCTCTCATCTCTTCCAGGTTTAAAGAAGGTAGCAAGCCTGGAGGCTCAGTAGGTGGTAAGCATGGTAAGGAACCTCCTTAGGATCTCATTTGTGGTTCCCAACTTTTGGTCCTTCCAATGTTTTGGATTTCCACTCCCATAATTCCTGACTGTTGGAAACATTGGCTGGGGCTTCTGGGAGCCACTACCTTAGAGGGAGACTTGAAAGCCTTGCGCCAGATAGTGTTTTGGGACATCCCAGCTGCATTCCCTTGTCCTTTGTCTCTTACAGGCGAGTCCAAGCGTCCCCCCAAACTGCCCACATTTGGTGAGTTTCTGTCTGAGCAGCAACCAGATCGGCGCAGGAGGGGCAGAGGAAGAAGCCGTGGGCGCCAACGGAACAGCGCTCCTTCCAAGCCCTACAGGTGAGCTAGACCCTGGCAGGTCTCTGTGGACAACACTGGCTGAAACCTGCCTTGGGGGGTGGTGGGGGGTGGGTTGTATTTTTAGCTCATGAGTTCTGATGTGGGGGGCAAATAAGGGGCAGAGAAAGAGGCCACGGGCTGGCCCCTCTTCTTTACCTGTTTCTGGGATTGGAGGACAGAGGGTCTGTTCTGACCCTGAGGCCGATTTGTGTTTCCTCTGTGCAGTATGCATGACAATCGCTGGGAGAAGGAGGAGCCGGATCAAGCCCCACCACCAGCACCAGTGGAAGAAAAGTCAGCCATTGACACTGTGCAGCAGGTGAGGGTCTCCTGCTTTTTTGGAACAAAAGCCTGAGATATCCCTTTCTCTTACCTGTACTCATTCTTGGCCTTATCCTGCAGGCAGAGACACCTGCCTCTTCTCACGCTCTTCCAGAAGAGGAAGAGGTGGAAGGGGAAGAAGAGGATCAGTGGGAAGATGTCAGTGGTGGGGAGGAGGAGGAAGAGGAGGATGGGGATGAAGCTGGAAGCAATGACAGCCAAGGCTCTGCTGCAGAGGATGAGAAGGAGAAAGAACAGCCATCACTGCCTCCTTCCACCAGCTCCTCCCATCCCCCTGGAAGGAATGGGCAGCTGTCTCTAGCCATGCCTCCACCTCAAGAGGAGACTCCAAACACAGAAGGAAAGCCCCTGACTCCATTTTCACCAGCGGAGGGATACCACCCTGTTTCTGACTGGGGTGAAGAGATGGAGCTGAGTTCACCCCGCGCAGATCTTAGCAAGAGTCCTCTGTCTGTGTCCCAAGAGGGGCCTTCTCCCAGTGCTGGTAAAGTGCAAATGAGTGGGCAGACAGCGCCAGGTGGGTGGTGGGTATGTGGGTGAGCTGTGGGTCCAGATGTGGAATAGACTGCTGGCTTACTACATTTGTTTGGGCCTGGTGTCTGCCAGCCTGTCTCCTCTGTACTTTCTCCCTAGATTCTGCTGTGCTCCAGAACTACAGCTGGGAAGGTTGTGTGTGTCAGTGGACAGTGGATTCAAAACAGGGCATATATTTAGGGGAGGTGTGGGTTTGAATCCCTTCTCAGTTATGGTGTTTGTTTAGGCTCAGTGTCTATTGGCCTGCTTGCCTCTATCTATGAGTAAGTTTTCTCAAGATTCTGCTGCTCTCCCAAACTGCAACTCCCGCAATTCCCCTGGGAATTAAGTGTTATCATTCTCCTTCCCTTCCTGCAGGGCTGAGTTCCCCCAATCCTCCGGCTGGATCAGGATCCTTACAGTCATCCATGGAGGTGTCAGAAAGGGAGGCATCTCCTGCACCCAGAGACCCAGAGGCAGAGATGAGCAAGAAAATAGACATACCCAATCCTGACAGGGAGCCTATGCAGGAGGAAGCTGGCAATCAAGGTGGTGATGGCAGGGGACAAGGGGTTTGGCAAGCAGTTAAACTAGGCTACTGGCCCTTCTTTACTTCATTTCTGATACCCTTTCTGTCTTCCTAGGGGCTGCAGCAGAGACCCCAGCTCCTGCGCCCACCATGGTGGAGATCACTGACTTCCAGCGGGTGCGCTTCTCTAAGCTGTCACCCAACCACCCTTAGTGGCGGTGGTGCCAGCCATCTCCCCTCTGCATCACTCTTGGCTTTCTGCCCCTCTGCTGACTCTCCTGTGCCCACCTGTTGTCCAGCTCTCCTTCCTTTCTCTCTCCTAGAATCCTGCATGCCACAGCCTTTTCTTCTCCTCCTTTTTCGCCTTCTGTGAATCTGCTGTGGCTCAAGGCACTGGCCTGTTTTCTCTCTTTCTCTGTATCCCAGCCATCCAGCATGTGCTTGTGCATCTCTCTGTTTCTGTCCTGGAAGGTAGAGGTGACTTGTGCTTTGTCAGATCAGTGCTTGCTTTCTGTGGCTTCTTTTGCATGTACAAGAGTGCACGGAAGATAATTTTGCTCTGGATGCGTTTTTGTTTTTTCCACAATTTCCTTTTCCTGAAAGGGCTTCCATCTCCTCTTTGAGGAAGCTGGGCCTATCAGCCTGCCTACTGGATGCAGCTGCCCACACTCAAGGGCTATTGATACCATGCACACTTTGCAGTTGTAGGGTGGGTGAAGGCCCCCAACTGTCTGCTTAACAACCCCTGAATATACTTGATCCCCCTTTTTCCTTCATCCCCCCCCCCCATACTATGCTGTTGGAATGGGGGGCAATGCTGCTCTCTGCTGGCACACTGGGAGACTGCAGGGCAGATGCTTCTCTGATTCTACCAGCAGCTGCCCAAACCTTTTGAACTGGGAGGTTGCTGGATAGTGGGTAGCACTGGGAGTGCTGTTGGGCACCCCGCCTCTTGACAAAAATGCATGTGCCTGCTATGCCAAAGGTTTGCTCTGCAAAATGTTCTTATTAAAAGTCCTTCCGATTTATAAAATATTCAGCAGGTCTTTATTGAACAGTAGTAGCTCATAGCTGATTTTTAATTTTGTTCTTGAGGAAGTGTTACATCCTTTGACATTCCCCATAATCAAAACAAACAACAGATGTCCTTACAATTGAAGCACTTGTAAATTTTAATTTAGACTAAGTTCATGTTGGAAATTTATTTATCTTGTATTTGAAGCATGTCATTCTACGATTATGGTAGAAGAGGCTCTGAAAACAGCAAACTTAACACCAAAGGTAGTTCCTGCTTGCTGTTTTAAAGTCTAAGAAACTAAGACATGGGAAGAAAGAGGTGAAGAGGGAGGAAGAAATGTAAGGCACAACACAAAAGGAAAGGCTGTGAGGAGGGAAGATGAAAACAAAATGGATAAATGAAAACAAAATGGATAATTCATTGGAAGCTAAAGCTGTTCCCCAAAGAGGTGGATTTTTAAGTTTGTTGTTTCTACTACAATGTTTTGACTGTGATGGCAAAGTATCATAGCTGACAGTCCCGCATGCTTGCTTTCTGTTGCTTCTTCCCACTTTGTGATTGTGTGTCTCTCTCTTCCCTACCTCACCAGGAGCAGCAGGAGGACTGAAGCACAGAAAGGCATTTCCTAACAGCTTCCCTTGACCAGGGTGGCCAGGAAGGAGACTGTTGCGAGGCGGATTCTCTCTCCTTGATGCTGCTGGACACAGTGGTGACCCTGCCCTACCGCATTCGATTCGCCTGTGTTGCTCTCATGCTCGAGCTCTGAAGTTAAGAGGAGGGGCAACCCTTTCTCAGCACGCTGTAGCCTGCAAAGTCATCCTTTAGTACAGTGAACACTAATTTCATGTGCAATGAAGACTGTGGCCCCTGCATGTGATTTTTTTCTGACTCTGTTCTGTCTCGGGGGGCACACTTGTGCATGTTGGAAGGGGAATCTTGTTGCCCCCTGCAATCCCCTAGCTCTCTGATCCATTGTGCGTCCACCTACCGTTCCTTTCTTTGACATTTCCCAGAGAGGGGCGATCTGAGGGAATGCCCACATTGCCCCTCCACACTTTGAGGAGGAAAAACCCCCCTGATATTTATCTGTCTGGTCTCCTCTGCCCCATCGGTTGCTGCTTTTTCCCCCGGGGGTGGGTAGGAATTGGCTGCTCTATATCATGTACATTGGGACCTTGTTATCCACTGGGGTTTGGTTACAAGATCCCCCGTGGATAACAAAATCCATGTATGCTCAAGTCCCACTAAATATAATGACATAGCAAAATGGTGTCCCTTATAAAAAATGGAAAATCAAGGTAAATTTACACTTTTTTGGAACATTTTCAAACCGTGGATGCTTGAATCTGTGTATAAAAATCAGTGTATAAGAAGGGCCAACTGTATAAAGGAAAAAATTGTAATAATAAAGTAATTTTGGTGGCCAGTTGCCTCCCGAGCTCTTTAAAAGTGGACAGCTGCAAGAGTGGGAAGAGTGGGCATGGAGGTAGGTGTGTGTGTCTGTTTTCAAATGTACTTCAGTTATTGAAGTAGATGTGCTCCTGGGCATTTCGTCTTGAATGGAAAATTTGGCACTGGGGCAGAAATGGAAAAAGGATAGGCTCCTGCACCACAAAAAAAGAAAAGCACACTTTTTCATCATGTTTCAGAAAACATTTTATTCAAAACTAATAATATGCACATATGAAGTGAAACACCCAGATTCAGTAAGCCTTGTACAAGAAAATAAAAACATCTAAAACCACCTAGAGACCATCCAAAGGCTTCTCCCCAAATGCATCCAAGAATGCCTTTTTTTACGCTTTTTATCATTCAATTTTGGTGCACAAGCTTCTGGATCTCTCTATATATAACATATTAGTTAGGGATAGCTGGTGAGGGGAGCTTATCTGTTCTTCCCTTTTCTCTGTATTGCTGTCTATGAATGCTGAGTAAGGGATTTTGGAGGGAGTTGCTGCTTACGTTGCCTGTTGAAAGCAAGCACACATAGCTGCTATAGGATTGGCTACAGCAGCATCTTGCACTCTCCCAGGTTAGGCTTTCTTTATTGTGATGTTTACTGTACTTTTTACCTTTGACTCACAATCTCATATGCACAGTCGAAATGTATTTACATGCACATGGTTTCATGTGGTTAAAGTGAAATTTGGTAAAATGTGATGTAGTAAAGAAAAATTCATAAGAAATGTGTAAAAAAAAAAAGGTTGGGGCTCTCCTTTCTCCTCCCACTGAGCTTCACTTCATTCACAAAAAACACGTTCTAAAGGGACACAGGCAAATGCCACAGCCCACTTCTCTAAAAAGCAGATGTTTGAGGAGCAGTGGTGTCACCTCCCCTTATGGCAGTGATTCCCAAACTCTAGTTCTCCAGATGTTTTGGACTTCATCTCCCAAAAGCCCCGGTCATCTTGGCCAATGGTCTGCAATTTTGGGAGCTGAAGTCCAAAACACCCGGAAGAGTAGAGTTCAGTAATCACCCCCGTATCTCCTAGTGATGCCACCGCTTGCAGCTTTTACAGAAGAGAAGGAGGAGGAGGAGAGCTATTTCCCTATAAAATACGAAAATATAAATATATAACTGTGAATGTACAAACACTGAACAAAATATTTTTATGCAAAGGGGGTCACAAGGATAAAAAGTTTGAGAACCACTGTCTTGCCCCATTACTACCTGGGCCCCATTCCCACTTACAGATAAATCGGTGTGCAATCCGAATTGATGGATCGATTCGACAGCAGAGGGTGGTTCCCACTACATTTGCCCCGATCACATTTTTCCCTCTCTAAAATGATCCACTTGTGGTTCTCATTCACAAATGAATCAATTCAAAATGATTCGGGTCCATGTGAAGATTTGTTTTATTGAATAAGAAACGAGTTAAATGGGTCTAGCGCAGGCCCCCCTTCCCAGAATCGCTTCAGCGATTCAGATTAACCAGGGTCGTTTGAACTGATTCCAACCAATTCACAATCTGATTTAAAAGGTAGTGGGAATGAGGCCCTGATATCACTGCTGAAGCGACTTGGGTTCTTTCTTTTCGGGGTGCCATCCCTGCCTGCAGACCTCAGCCTTTGTGAATTGCTGTCCTCTCCCTTTCAAGCCTTTCCTGGCTCCCTTGCGTAGCGGAATATATATATGTAGATTTCTGTGTATTGTTTTTGCAGTAAGCACAGGTTTACTGTGAATGGGAACAATAGGAAAGCAATGTAGGAAGGCCCCTTTCAGAGGTGTTTTTTTACAGGCAGCCGGAGGGGAAACGTGCCCCACTTAAGGTTCAAGATTTGCCTTTGCAAACCGAAGGCAGCCGTTTATTGAATAACATGCCAATCCAGATATCCAGCGTTCAGACTGAGCATTCTAGCCCCGATGCAAATATACATCTTGCCATTTATAGCAATTTGGGGAAATCTATGCAGCAACAGCATACAAGAGCAGAGAGCAAATCGCAGGCGCACACTTGACATATTTTAGCCAATCGGGAAACAGTCATTAAGCTATCACAGAAAATTACTAAGCAAGCACCGAGTGAAAACTATTGTTGGACCTTTTCCTTACGTTTCCGATCGTTCTTGTTGCTAGCGGAAAGTGACAGTTTGTCGAGGGTAGGGTCAGACTCTTCTGGAAATGCTTAATCTGCCCCTTCCTTTGGATTCAGAAGAGTTTGACGTTGCTGCAGCTTTAAAAAGTTTCTGTGGCTGTGTATCTTCAATCATTTCAGGGACATATGTGGCCAAGCAGCATCAGAGGGTGGTCAAGATGGCAAATGTTATTCACAAGGAAGAACACACAAGCTAGGATAAGATGCAATTTGCTTTTGCTTGAACCTGCTGGGAAAAGCTACCCCCTTCGTTCCTCGCCCACCACTGAGAAAACTGAATCTAAACTGCTTTTGCCCTTTAAACTCAGTTTGCAGCAATTGATGGAAGATGGGGACAAAGCGTAAAGTGAGATGAGGAGAGAGAAACTGGGATGTTTTAATAGTTGGAAAGGTGAGACAACAGAGAATTAATTGGGACTCTTGCTGCCAAACTGGGACAACTAGAGGTTAGGCCCCTGGACTACGTGACTCAAATACAGTTCTCCAAGTTCCCTTGCATACTTTGTAGAAATCAAATTTGTTGCCTGATGAAGAAATGTGCAGCTTCAAAAGTGTACATGGATTGTTGTGGCTTTTAGGTTGGGACTTCATAAAGCTGGGATACCCAATTTCCTTGGCTCTGAATCAGGGTATTGCCACAAGTTTGAATATGCCTTATGGGCAGCTTGGCAACTTCTGAATTTGTATCCCCTTCTTTTGTTTTTTGTTCCAGTTGCCATTCTTCATTGTGTGACCATTTCTATGGGGCCCTTCGGAGCTCACTTCGTCCACACTGGGGCATTTTATTTTTGTTTGGCAGGGTGGTCCCCACCATCATGGACGGATGTGAGAGCTGGACAGTGAAGAAAGTCAACAGGAAGAAGATGAACTGCTTTGAGACGTGGTGCTGGAGGAGAGTGACATCCATACTGTGGACATCCAAAAAGACAAAGAAGTGGGTCCTAGAACAAATCAAGCCAGAACTCTCCCTGGAAGCCAAAATGACAAAATTGAGGTTGTTGTACTTTGGCTACATCATGAGAAGTCACGACTCACTAGAAAAGATGCTAGGAAACGTGGAGGGCAATAGAAAGAGAGGAAGATCTCAGATGGCTAGATGCCTTTAGAGAAATCATGGGCATGAATCTGCAAGACCTGAGCAAAGCAGTGGAGGACAGGGGGTCTTGGAGCTGTCTTATCCGCAGGGTTGATATGATCCAGGGCTGACTGAAGGGCATTTAACAACAGAATGGGGCTGGTGCTCAAAAAGCTACAAATCCCATGATTATATAGGCTGGGACCATGGCAGTTAAAGTGGTGTTGAACTACACTACGTCTACAGTGCACCCTCAGAATCACCTCTGCCACTTCCCTCAACAACTTCCTCTTCCTCAATGGCAATATTTAGCCAAAACAGTGGTCTCTTTCACTGCATTCCTTTGTCCCTTCCTTTTGATGTTGCTATGTGCCTACAAGCTGACTCCGACTTACGTCAACCCTGTCCTAAGGTTTCATTGCTAATACTGATTTTCCAGACTAACATGGCTAGGTCTTTCAATGCTATAACCAATAAGAGCTGACCAGTCCTTATGAAAGGACTGTGGTTTCTTTTGTTCGTTGCAAGAATTGATGGTGTAGGAAAGCATAATATTTGTGAGGATCTCTGGATCTCTTGGACCTGTGTTCATTCCTGATTTATACTCTGTTCCAAGAATCTGCTTAAATCTAAAGTATGGAACAAGGGTACAGCTGTAACAGGGCAGAATGAACATATGTATGTTTGTGTGTGAACAGATGGATACATGTTCACTTTATAGAAGCTGTAAATGGAGCTTCCTGCAGACTACATGGAGGACAACCTGGAGGAAATTCTGAGGAAGAGATTACACATTTTGGTGGTGATTCTGATGGAGAATGGATACCTTCCAACATTTCACAAATGAAAACTGGGACACGTCAGCTGCAAAGATAATTCTTTTCAGCCAGCACTAGATCTTTAAATTTTCACATTTTTCCAATCCCAGCTTCTTCTCACACTGAGAATTGAGAAATTAAGATTTTATTCTGCTGTCCATCATTTTCACGTAAAAATAAAGAGAAGAGAAGAAGGTCCTGTCTTGTCACATTTTTTTCCTCCTACAATATTATAGTCATTGAGGAATAAGACTTCACAGTGTGATTAAAAAAAAGAGTATTATCTGTTATAGATCATCATTATTAGCTTGGAGTAATCTAGTATAAGTATGAAGACAATTATATAATGGAATCAGTGTCCTGGATACTCCAATAGATTCGAGTGCTCCTCCATTGAAGTAGCCAGGGCACTGATTCCACTATATAATTGTCTTCATACTTAAACTGGATCACTCCAAGCTAATAATGATGA
Organism: Sceloporus tristichus; assembly: GCA_016801065.1. Taxonomy (NCBI): domain Eukaryota; kingdom Metazoa; phylum Chordata; class Lepidosauria; order Squamata; family Phrynosomatidae; genus Sceloporus; species Sceloporus tristichus. Next base: position 49,896 of record JACSCI010000115.1, on the reverse strand, counting down.
TATAACAGATAATATTTTTCCACCAAGGAAGACAGTTGTCGAAACGCATTTGGTTTTATCTATTTGTACATTGGTATATCACCTGGGACTTCTAGTTTCCAGTATCTTATGCCTATTGGCATAACTGATATCTTACTGATTTTATCTGTATTTGTACATTTGTGTGTTACCTGGGATTTCCAGTTTCCAGCAGTTTGTGCCTATTGGCAAAAATGATCTTTCACATTATGGTTTTGCCATTACATTGTTTAATAAAAACTTATGGGAGTTGCAGCACCCGGTCCCATAGGAGAACTATTGACTGCTCCTCACTTACTTGTGCATTTGGAGGCCATTGTTAAATAAATTAAGGTTTCCTTTTGCAATCACTCAGTTTCCACATCTTTCCCTTCTCTTCCCTGGAAGCACCACATGCCATGAGTGTACCACTTGATTTTGGGGGTGTAGCAACGCCATGCCATTCACCAATTACTGTACATGGGGATGTGTGAAAGCCAGATTACATGCCACGGTTTTAGTCTGTGGCACAACTCTTACCCCCCTCTTCCATTATGATGCTTTGGGATAAGGCTTGGGAATAATTCCCCTTGACAAAAAGAGAAGTGCTGCAAACATATCACTTCTGAGATCTCCCTGCACTGTTCCACTATCTTCTGCTTGTCTGTGTCAAAAGGGTGCGGGCCTTGACTAGCACTTCTGCTGGGTTTACTGGTGAAAAAAAGACATATTTAGCAATTTTGCTCAAATCTTTGGTTCCTCTTTCTGCGTCTATCTCTCTTCAGTACTGGCGACACTGCGAGCGGCACGGACCATCGCCCGGCTTTCTCACTATACAAGGTGAGTGACTGGGTACAGATACTGTACGTGTGAGTTGACATATGTGTATGTGGTCTTTCTTCCCAATCCCAATGTTGTCTAGGGACCAGAAGAGGAGAGGCTGAAAGGGAGCACTGGGATAAGGGGAGTTGAATGGGGATTGGGATGGTCTTGGGATCAGCTGACAGATATTGGCCAGGAGGGATATTGTATATATTGTATAAATAATCTATTATAATAATAATAATAATAATAATAATAATAATAATAATAAACATCAAATTGTGGCAGGAGATGCCTGGATATCAGGGAGGTGGTTGTGGAGCAGACAAGACACACAGATAAACCAATGTGGAATCTGTAGCCTTGCTTTTGGCAGTATAATGCTCCCATCTAGTTTGAAGAGATGGAGATGTGGATTCCTAAATTGGAATACTGGGATCACTGTGACCTCTGAAATAATTTTTTGGCTTGATGTGGTTTTGGCTAGCTTGATCTTACATCTCCTCACCCCTACCAGGAGCTGCTCTCTCCTCCTATAAGTGAATCAAAAACATATTCTGTTTCTACAAGGGAGTTGTATAGTTCACAAAATCACAGAATTGGAAGAGACCCCAAGGGCCTTTCAGTCCAATCCTCCTCCATGCAGGAAGACACAACAAAAGCACTCCTGACAGATGGCCAGGTTCTGGGCACCACACTTCAATGGAGGAGACTTCACAATACTGGGATAGTGTATCCCACTGTCAAAGAGCTCTTATCATCAGGGAGTTCTTGCTAATGTTTAGGTGGGATCTCTTTTCCTGTACTTTGAGTCCATTTCCTCCTGTACTAGTCTGGAGCAGCAGAAAACAAGCTTGCTCCATCTTGAATTGTGGTGCCCAGAACCAGAAAGTATTGGGGAGATGGGGGCAAAATGAAGTCATTGCCCTCCAAATGAGAGGTCTGCTTGCAATAAACGTTTCTTTATACTTCTGCTTTCTAGCACTCAGTGAAAATGGCAATCATCTTCTATTTGCTGGGTTTATATATCTTTGCTTACTTTATCTTCCACTTTTCTGCTGAATGATATTTCTATATGCTCAACTGAAATCTTAAGTTACTGCAATGCTAGAAATTTGGGGACTGATAAAAATATAAAGTATGTGTGTGGGGGTGATGGTGAAAGAATTCCTGTTTGGGGAGGCAATTTTTGTGACCACTGTGAAGTCAAAAACTTTCACGGATGGCATCCATAGTTTTTTGTGGCGATGAGCAGGGACGTAGCCAAGTTGGGGGGGGGTTCTTGGGGTCTGGACCTCCCTTTCCATTAGAAAAATGAATGGTGTGTGCTGCTGCGCCACCGCACTCAAGCCCCATTATAATGGTGGCACTTAGTCTGGACCCCCCTTCCTAAAATCCTAGCTACGTCCCTGCGATGAGGCCATGTTCTAGAAGAGTTTATTCCTGACATTTCGCCAGCCACTGATGGGGACAATGTTGTTTAGCTACAACAATGTTGTTTAGCTACTCATCTACTTAGCTCCTCAGGAAGAGTCACAAAAATTATAGTTATGTTGGGGTTTTTTTTGGGAATGGAGTTGCGTTCTAGAAGAGTTTATTCCTGACATTTCACCAGCTGCAGATATGGCTGGTGAAACATCAGGAATAAACTCTTCTAGAACACGGCCTCATGGCCTGAAAAACCCACAAAAACCTTTACTTTTTGTGACCCTCCCTGAGTAGCTAAACTCCAGAGCCAAGTTTCTTTCTCATGCTCTGACTTACACCTGTGAAAGGAGAAGACCTGATCCAGGCACAGTGGCTAAGGATCATATTTTACCAGGCAGTGTTTGAAGCAAGTCCTAGATAGAGTAGGAGGCCAAAGGAGACCATCTGTGGTCTCCCAATATTGCTGGGCTGCAATTTCCACCATCACAACACTTCTGGTCTATTGCTTGTCCACTTGGGGACTTCTGGTTCTGTTAAGGACTGAGCGTTTCATGCACAGGGGGACTAATGCATTCATGTTCTCCTCTAGATGTTGTTATGCTCCAGTTCTCAACAGCTTCCTTAACAGCATTTTCCTCAGAGAAGGATGGTGTTGTTCCGAACTTCCACTTGCAGGCCAGAGACATCGGGAAGACTGTACATTACCCAACATCCAAGCTAGAGCTCTCAGTCAGGTTGCTGGCATAGGATTCTAGGGACGAAAGACCCTCCGCCATGCCCAAGCCAGCAAGGAAGAACCCCCCCTTTTTATAATCATATTTTGATTATGAGATGTTGCTTCTGCTTTTATGGAGGAAGAACAGATTGGGCAACCCACTTGCTAAGTGGGACACATGGATGGATAGACATGTATGCACATGCTTTAAAATCTCCCCTCCGGCATTCCACATGGAAATTTTTTGGGCCTCCCACTGAAGCAACCCTCCCATTAGACAAAATGGGGCAACTGCCTCAGGTGGCAAATGGGATGACAATAATGACAGCACTTTCTTGGTCACCTACTGTGGGTTAAATGCGCTTGCACTGCGCCCAGAGAGCTCAGATGACATCTTGGGTGTAGACAAGGCTAGGATGGAAGAGGAAACAGAAGAAGCTAGGAACAGGGGAAGAAAAGAAGCCCATGCAAGGGAGCAGAAGGAGGAAACACACAGACACTGGAGGAAGTTTGATAGGTGAAATCTGCAAAGTCAGCTGATTGAATTCCTCTTCTATTTGCATGAATTTCTGCTTTATCACACTAGGAGGCAAACAGGATTTAAATGAGAGTTAAACTAGAGAAAACCAGGAAATACTGTACCTGATGTTTATCACACAACATATCCTGGTTTTCTCTAGTTTAACTCTCATTTAAATCTGTTTGCCCTCTAGTGTGATAAAGCAGATAGTATGAGTGTTATCAAAAACTTCCAGCATTTGCTGCTTTTGACCAGATCCTGGATTTGGAAAAAAAGAGGTCTAATTTCCTCCTTTACTCTTCCCTAGGTAGGTCCAGGACATGAAGCGAGAAGCCTTGGAACACAGGAGCCCCCCCTTCTTCACCTGTCTCTCTTCACCCCTTTTTGCCAAACCCATTGTACGCTTCTGTATCAGTCCTCAAAGGTGGCTTTGTTGCCTTGGTCCATCTAGCCTAATCTAGAAAGGAGTCAGTTTGATAAACACAGACTCCTCTTAGATTTCTCTGGGGAATCTTGTAGTAGCACCTTTGAGACTAACACGAGAGAGGTCCACATAGAAAAGGATGCTGAGATTAACTGTAAGAAAGAATCTGGTAGCATGTGCTTTTGCAGACTTCGGTCTGGTTTCCCAGATGGATGCGTGGCGGCGAAGTCAGTCATATCATACCCTTTGAAAGGGTTAACTGGATAGCAGTTTACCTGCCTTGCTCAGGTAAGACACTGGAGCTCAGGATAGACAATGAACACAAAAAGGAAGGAAAGTAAGCAAACAAAGTTGTTCTTCGATCAAAGGGAACATCAGTTCTCACTGTCAGTCCAGCCGTTCGCCAGCAAGAGGCAAAATGAGCACTGTTTATTGAAAGACACAGCATTTTATAGTCTTACAGACTTACTGCACAAGCAAAAGGGGACCCGCGCAAAAGCAAAACCTCTTTTGCGTGTTTGTAAGCTCTTTATCTCTAAACTTGCCCAGAAGCAGCCCCGTCTTTTACAGAATATGGAGATTATCAAGAGATAGCAGTCAACAGGTTTTCCTTAGCTATCTTTGCTGTGCTTGGCTGTTCTGGTAAAAAGCAAGCCATTACAACTTAGCAGAACTTAGCAGATATATGGGACCAAGGGTTATGAACAGTTAGCACGCAAAAAGAAATGGCTTTTCTTAAACTAAACAATATCAGGAAGAGAACAGGAGAAGAGGGGGCAGAGTCTTGCCCTCTTAGCAGACTCAAGCAAAAGCAATTTGTACATTGGTATATCACCTGGGATATAGGATTCTATAACTGTTCAGACTGGGAAAAAAATCCTTCGAAGTGCCAAAGGTCCTGGAGTTACAATTGCGGCACAGAGTTATATTACTTTAATCAATTAATTAACACAGTACAAGTTACCTTGGGTCCTATACTTGGGGAAAAGGAGGATATTAATGATTTAATATTGTGCTTTCCCCTTGGTATGGGAGCCAAGGCTGCTGATAATTTAAAACAAAGTTCAGCTAAAATCTTAGCATACATCAGATTCTATTGAAGAAAAGCAATTCAACAATTCTGTTAAAAAGCTCACAGTGGAAACAATTTCAAGCATATTTAAAACATAATTAAAAAGATAAAAGCACAACATACTATGTTGATAACACCCTTCTGCCTGTGTTTAGCACCCGCTTAGGAATCTTTAAAGCACTCTTTTTTGCCTGTACCACTTTACCTGTTTTCACCCCTATCTATTCTATAGTAATTGAATAGGCTATATGTAGTTCTGTTTGCTGCATTGAATGTAAGGATATTTCTGCCTGCCTGCCTCTGGGACTTGTGGCAGTTCCATGTTGCAATGTGTGTGCATACTTCTGTTTGCTGCTTTCAGCCACGACAACATTTTGCATTGGTTTAATGATGTCAGGTGAGTTGTCATTTATAATACTATACAAGGTCTGGGTCCTTCTTTTGAATGAACACCTTGCACTTTATAACTTGGGGAGTAACAGTTAGTGTAACCTAGCTTTACTTACTCTCCTTCTTTTTCTTTTAGGGGTGAAGTCCAATTGCACAGCTTCAAGGCCTCTGGATTGAGTATCTACAGAGGTTCTCCTGCTGTGCCTATTTGAAGTCTTCCTTGCCTTCCAGCTCCATAATGGATGACCCTGAATATGCCTACACTTCTACGAATTTTGATTATGAAGACTATAAAGTCATTCCCTTCAGTGAGGAAAAGAGCAGCAGCATGAGTGCCATCATTTGGGTAGCGCTGGTCCTTTATGCGCTAGCATTCCTGGTGGGCACGGTGGGCAACGGAGCAGTCATCTGGGTAATGGGCTTCCAGATGAAGCGTACGGTGAACACGGTCTGGTTCCTCAACCTCTCCGTGGCTGACCTCCTCTGCTGCCTGTCACTGCCTTTCTTAGCTGTGCCCCTGGTTTCCAACTATCATTGGCACCTAGGTGACTTTGCTTGCAAGCTTTTGCCCTCTCTGACAATCCTCAACATGTTTGCTAGTGTTCTCCTTCTGATGCTCATCAGCATAGACCGGTGTGCTCTGATCATCAAACCCATCTGGTGCCAGAACCACCGTTCAGGCCATCTGGCTTGGATCCTGTGTGGAGCAGCCTGGTTCTTGGCCCTGGTCCTCACTGTGCCCTCCTTCTTCACACGGCAGCTCAAGCACTACGAGGGTTCTAACATGACATCGTGCGGCACCAACTATGCTGTCTTTGGTGGGGACTACCACAGTGTGGAGATCTCCGTGACTGTCACTCGCTTCCTCTTTGGCTTCCTGATCCCTTTTGTGGTCATCAGTGTGTGCTATGGATTGCTGATCTCCCGGGTGCACAGCAGCCGCTTCATGCGGTCCAAGAAGACCCTCAAAGTTGTGCTGGTGGTCATTATCAGCTTTTTTGTCTGCTGGGCTCCCTACCATGTGGTTGGCCTGATCCTTGCCCATGAGTCCCAGCATAGTTCCCTCTATGAATCCGTGAGCAAGGTTGACCCGCTTGTGGTAGCTCTAGCCTACATCAACAGCTGCATCAACCCTGTTATCTATGTCATTGCTGGCCAGGACTTCAAGGACAAGATGCAACGGTCCCTGAAGGCCATGCTGCGCAACATCTTGAGCGAAGAGGCCATATTGGCCAATTCCATGGCTGAGGGCCGTACACAGGCTACTGGCACTACCACTGAGGACCGAAGCACCGACACAACTCTGTGAGGGCAGCAGTGGAGGAGGGCCACCTCTTTGTATAGGAGGTTGAATGATCATTTGTCTCAGTCTGCCCACCCAAGACAGAGACTAGGAACCACTTTTGCTGATACAGTATTTGTCATGGCGCTTGATTTGCACACACCTCCTCTTCCTGCAGTTGTCGCTCACTACCTTTGCTAAGGGAGGCCATTTACATATTGTTTAAAAAATAAATGAAAGTGAAAATGAAAGAACAAAAAAGGACACATTGTTTCCTACAATTTGCACATGCTGGTTTATGTGTAGATGGAAAATTAGGATAGTTGGCCAGTTTTCTGTATCAGCTACTTAGTTATACCAGTTAAGTATACTTAACTAAGGGGCTGTACAGACCCCTCTCAGCACCGTATTGGGGCTGCAGAAACCACATGCTGCGGTCCTGATGGCAATTTGCCAGCCCAAGAAGGGCCAGCAAAATGTTGCTCCTTTTTAAAATGCCACAAAGCCGCCCTTGCTATGGTGGCGGCAGCTTTCCGCAGTTTCTTCAGCGCAACATGTATAAACGCTGTGCTGCGGAAATGATGTGATTCCGCCTGCCGTCTGGTCGGGCAGGCAGCGTGATGCCACCATCATAGTGGAGTTGGGGTGGCTGGTGTATAGTCGCCACACCTCCACTCCATCTTGATGCTTGTCCTTTTGGCCAATCTGTACATCCCTTGAGTAGCTGGTGTAGAGTACTGGCCAGTGACTGCAATTCAAACAGACATATACATATTATAAATCAATCTATCTGCTGAGTCTGCTAACAGTTGATGGGCAACTTCAAGCTCTTGTCTGGATTCTTTGGCCTGAATCCTATTCATTTAGGGCAGGGTATCCTGAAGCCTATTTATTTAGGGTAGGGTAATTACGGTAGACACAGTGATTCAATTGCTGAATAGAATTTACGTTAGCTATGAGACTTTTTTAGGCCACCAGATGTTTTTGACTGCAAATCTAAGGGATTCTGTTGGTCAGGTCAGTTCTACTGTACCTAGTATATTCGACATCCAATGCAGGTTATTTTTTTTAATAGCCCCCCATTCAACAGCCTTTCTCAGATCTGGAAGAGCAACTGGGTGGGCAGCAAAGGGTGGTGACTTGCATTTCAACCCTGCCAGCAGATCCATTGAACCCAGAAGGCAGCCCCTTCGGGGTGGGTCCATTACTACTGCCTGGCAATCTTTTTCCCACTGGGCCAGAAGCCCCACCAGTTCTAGAAGAAGCTGCTGGGAGGGTGAGCAAAAGGGTCTGCTTGGCCCTCTCCTTCGCTGTTGTGGCACTGGCCTCCTTATGAGGAGACTGGTGCTGCCACAGCAAAGAGGGCTCCTCAGCCCTTCTTATCCGACAGTGAGAGGAGGGCCCAATTGGGTGTCACCCCCTTTTCTGGGGTGTCAGCTGGTGCAGTGATGCCACTGGTCTTGGGAACAAGTTCAGCCATTTCATACTAGAGTTCTTTAACCAATGTTGGGGCAATACCCTTTGAGCCTGGGGATTTGTGAACATTTTTAGTTATTAATAAAACCTAGTACACTTCATCTCTTCTCACCAGTTTTTGCTTTATTTAAGACATTCTGAAAAAGCCAGTTTCTGCATGGGTGTCCGCCCACAGTTTTCCGTACTTGAAGCTGATGAAAAGCATTAATTCAGCTTATAAAATATACATTTCGACAACACTTAATTCATATTTAATAAGAATTCAACAGACAACCCATAAGTGGAGACATCAGTGTGTAATTACATCTCAAAATGGTCATTCCTCAAAAACTGGCTCAGCTGATCCCCTAAAGCACCTCCAGAGACCATCATCCATGCCCCTTTGCTACTGGAGGGGGAAATAAGAGGGTCCATTTTGTGAAAACACTATGGCAATGGAGCAACCACTTATAATTGTGTTCCTGGGTTCCACTGCTGAACTCTTTGCAGAGACTTTCTATTACACCAGACTCTTTCTGGATGTTTTTTTGTCCAGGAGTACAACTGGGTACAACTGTGGGGCTATAGTGAGTTGGCAGGCAGATGGAAGTTGAAGTCCTTTTTTGCATCATGTCCAAACATTAACAGCTGTCCAGTGACAATAAAGGGTACATTTGTAGTAGTAACCTTGTTGGATACTTTCTTCTTATTGCTATTTGGGGGGCGATGGACCTCCACCGACAGCTGTTCCTGCCAGGCTCATGTAGTGACCCTGGTTGAATTTTCTGTCTACTTGTAATTCCAACAGCAAGTGGAGCATAGGACAGGAGAAACCATGGGGCATTGGTGGAGTCAGGATGGGGCCAGCCAGTGGCTTCCAGCTGCCACTGGCATCTGGGCAGCATCGATGGCATCATTAGGGTTGGTGTCACCTGGTGCAGCAACTCATAGTTAAAAACTTGGGGGGGGGGGAAACAATATCAATTATTCCAGATTAAGTGGGGTTCTTTGGCAGCCCTGTTACGGCTAGAATTCCCAGGTCACTTTTATCCTAGGCCCTGAGATTTCAAGGCTCTTGCACTGAGATTCCTACCCTTGACTGGAGAATTGGAGAGGATGGGCCTGGCATTAAGATCTGGGAACCCTAGGGCCTGATCAGACAGGCCAAAATAAAGCTGCTTTGGGTCACTTTGGAGGTATGCTGTTGAAATGACACATGCATCTTAAGAGGCCAGAAGCTGCGCCAAAGCTGCATTCTAGTCCTTAGGACTGGAGCATGGCTTTAGCATGGCTTCCGGCCTCTTAGGACGCATGCAGCATTTAAGCAGCATACTTCCAAAGTGACCCGAAGCAGCAACCAACTTCTTCCCTTCTGTGCCATGAATGGGAATACCTGTATTGAGAGCTCTTAAAGAACTCTATGCATGGCCCCACATATTTGCAACAATGGGAGTCTTACCCAAAGGTTCCTCTGCATAGATCTGCTGAGCTCTGCAATTGAGGATTAATGCTTATGGTGATTAAAGCTCAATTTCTTTTTTACATTAATTGGTAGGGAGGTAGCAGTGATCCAGAGTTTGCTCTGTCGTTGAAAAAAAAGGAACCAAAGGAAAGCAATCGCTGATGGTGCAATTAATTTGGGTTTAGACCTTAACCACATAGTGTGGCAAGTGATAGGGATGGTTCGGAGTACTGTAGAAAAGATCAGCTAAGGTTAGCATCTGCACTGGAGGATTAATGCAGTTTAACATTGCTTTAACTCCCACGGCTCAATGCTATGGGGTTAGGGGTTTGTAGTTTTGTGGGATATTTAGCCTTCTCCATCACAGAGCTCTGGTGTCACAACAGACAACAAATCCTAAAATTCCATCACATTGAGCCATGGCGGCTAAAGTGGTGTCAAACCCCATTATTTTTGCAGCACAGTTGTATCTTGATGCTAACAAATAGACCAGGATTTCCAAGATAAAGGGCCACTTCCTCCAGAGTAGATAAGCAGCCCAAAGACGCAGTTATCTAATCTGCATTGAGATCTTAGCATCATAAAATAATTTATCCCTGCTACTGAAAGCATATTTCATTTATTCATATATGAAGAATATTTCAATTCTACATTAGAGACCCATGGAGGCATAAATCGTGTTATTCATGGGGAGTGATTTTTTTCTTTTTAACAACGCACAACAGTAATATCAAGCATATGGCGGCATAAGCAGATGTGCTCATGGTGGGAGTGTTTGCATGAGGAAGCACATTACAGCACACAATGTACAGCAACATGCATTGCCTCTCTGTATTACGTCTGATCATTGCTCACTGCAATTGCGCAAAGGGTTGTCAGCCATGTGGATTGATAATCGACCCACATTTGTTGTGCTGTGTTGGTATTCACTATAGGAGTTGTGTAATGTAACTCTGCCGGAGGATATTTACGCTGCGCTGAAGGATCTCAGGCAATGAATGGCTTCTTGGAGGAACCACACCAAGGATTTCAGGGAACAAATCCCAGCCCATCACCAAAATACACTTGGTCCTTGTTATCCACTGGGGTTTGGTTCCACAACTCTCCTATGGATACCAAAAAATCCGTGGATGTTCAAGTCCCATTAAATACAATGGCATAATAAAATGGTGTCCCTTAGATAAAATGGCAAAATCAAGGTTTGCTATTTGAGAAATGTACTTTAAAAAATACTTTCAAGCCATGGATGCTTGAATCCGTGGATATGGAGGGCTGACTGCACTTTGCAACTGTCCCAGTCCTGATTTATCCTCTGCCATCCCAACAGATTGTGCTATTGCTGCAAATTTTAATGTGCATTTTTATTATCTCAATGGTGGGAGGGTTTGGGGGTTGATGTAATATAAATAAATCATATTATTATTATTATTATTATTATTATTCCAGCTGCTCTTGAAATGTCCCAGTTTTTCTCTCTTCTTTTTACTCCCACTTTCCCTTTGGGTGTGAAATACAGTGGTACCCCGGGATACGAATGCGCCGGGTTACGAAATTTTCGGGTTACAAAAAAAATCAATAGAAAATAATTGTTTCGGGTTACGAAATTTTTTTCGGGTTACGAAAAACTCTGGCGCTATTTTAAATGGAGCCGCGGCGGAGCCGCGGCTTTTTCCCCATTAGCGCCTATGGCAATTCGGGTTACGAAGGTTTTCGGGTTACGAAATTACCCGCGGAACGAATTAATTTCGTAACCCGGGGTACCACTGTACTGTAACCTGAAAGGAATAGAGAGCTTCCTAAACCACACACACAAAAAAGGAAAGCAGGTCAACATGTTTCAGCAAAGCTCTGGTGCCACAACAAAAACTACAGCTCCCAGAATTCCATAGCATTGAGCCCTAAAGTGGTGTCAAACGAAATTATTACTGCAGTGTGGATGCAGCCAGGGAAATATGGTCTGCCTACTATCCACAGGGCAACCCTTTCCTCCTTTTGAATGGGGAGACTTTCAGTTCCACTGCAGGGTACCCTCTGCGTTGGCTCCTCCAATGCAGAGCTGCTTAGAGCCTCTTTGTTTGCTGTCATGGCGGAAAGCGGGCAAAAACTCCCTCTGGGGTAGCGTCACTCGCGGAGACTGAGCATGCGCGGCTGAAACGAGCCGCGCATGCGCACTAGTGAGAATGTCTTTCTTGCTCTGCAGTTGGAAAGAAGATGCGTGTCGGAGTTTCCAAGGCAGTGGTGAGCGTAACGTGTGAATGCACATGGGAAATTGGGGTGCAAGGGAGAAAGAAGGGGCACCCAGGGGCTTTTATGCCTAGATCTTTTGCAAAAGTGGGCTCTTCCAAATGTTTTCACTCTTTTCCAATAAGAACAGGGTGATCAGACATCCTCCTTTTCCAGGACGCGTCTTACATTTCAGCCTCCCCTCCAGGAAACAAATGGCGAACGTCCTCCATTTGGAGCATGGCTAGGACAGCATGGAAATCTACATTTCTATGAATGTTTTTAAAGCTTTTATTTGTTATAATCTGCTACATTTTTTTATTTCTTGCATGTCCTACATTTTGCAGGGTCTTGTCCTCCTTTGGGGTGAGGACATCTGGTGGTCGCCCTGAGTAGGAATGAATGAATGAATCAATCAACAGGTGAGGACAAGGCCCTGCAAAATGTAGGACTCTGGAGAAATATTTGGGAGATTTTAAAATAAAAGCAATATAAATAATAATAATAATAATGAGTGAATGAATGAATGAATGAACAGGGTGACCAGATGTCATACCCTCAAAGGAGGACAAGGCTCTGCAAAATTGTAGGACACTGGAGCAAAATGTGGGGCATCACAAAATAAAAGCATATATATATATATATATATATATATAATTCACTTCGTTTGTTTTCTTAAATTTTCCTCCATTATCATTGTGAGACATTTAGCCTTCTCTGCCAGAGAGCTCTGGTGCCACAACAGACTACAATTCCCAGGATTCCCTAGCACTGAGCCAGGGCAGTTAAAGTGATCTCGAACCGCATTATTTCCGCAGTGTGTTTCGGACCTGTTAGGATTAACCTTAACCCCAACATTGCTCTTTCATTGAAAATGGTGTAATTTCATTAGATTGCATTGGAAATGTAAAGATGCGATGCATGTTCATATATTCATGTTTCAATAAAAAGAATTTAAAAAAGAAGAGAAATGTAGGGCACATCTTGGAAAAGGAGAATGACAGGTCAACCTGTGAATGAATGACCCACCCATGTTACCGGCTATGCTCACTTTCTCCTTTCTCTGTGTCTTCAGGGTCTTCAGAAGGAGAAAAGAAAACGTCTCCCAAGTTCTTCCTAGCCAGGAAGAAAAGGACACTGCATCCCAGAACCACATTTCTTGTTGCCAAGCTGCCCAGAGACCTTGTTTATCTCCTGTGCCAGCCAGCCTGCCTGCCTCTCTGTGCCCTTCCTTGCTAGCATTGATCTAGATGCCCACCTGTCCAGATACATTGCGCATCACCTGTGCCAGCCTGCCTCTCTGTGTCCTTCCTTGCTAGCATTGACCTGGACTCTGTGCCACTCTGGAGATGGCACCTGAAGAAGAAGAAGAGGGAGCCAAGGGGCACAATAAGTGGGACTGGGGCTGCTCAGCCACCCGGGAGCGCATGGAAGATCTCTACCTCAGGGGCCAAAGCCGAGAAGAGCGGAGCGAGTTCTGGGCCTTCTTTGAGCGGCTGGAGCGCTTTCGTGGCCTCAGGGCACCCAAGCGGCCAGCAGAAACGTGCCATCGGGCATCAACATCTGAACCTAGCCCTCGACACAAGTCGGTAGGGCTGCCACAAGTGTACGACTCCCGTTACCGCACCAACCTGTGGGTGCCCACAAGGGAAGTGCCCGGCCTGGACCCGGAGCAAGTGCGAGCCTTCCGCTTGGCATTGCTTCACTTCTTGGACTTCCGGCAGAAGCAAGGCTTTGCCCGCCTGGCACGGCTGCAGCGGGAGCGGGCTGCTTTGCCCATCACTCGTTACAGGGACCAGCTCCTGAAGGCGGTGGCCAGCAGCCAGGTGGTGGTGGTGGCTGGGGACACCGGCTGTGGCAAATCCACCCAGGTGCCACAGTACCTTCTGGCTGCCGGCTATGCCCATGTGGCTTGCACTCAGCCCCGGCGCATCGCTTGCATTGCTCTGGCCAAACGGGTCGCCTATGAGAGCCTGCAGCAGTATGGAGACCAGGTGAGGGTTGCAGGAAGGGACCTCTGTCCTGGAACTGGGGGACACAAGAGCACCCAAGAGCATGTATAGATAGCCCTTCCACTTCATTCTCCATGTATCAACAAGATGGTTTCGGGGGTTCCTCTAGAGCTAAGGGGGGGCAACTGACAAGTGCAATTAAGAAAATATAGGGTGGATTTGGGGTGACAAAATCTATGCAAGAAGTAGTAAAAAAAAGTTGGAGGCTTATGATAAGCAATATGAAGTCATTATTGGGCTCAATTTATTGGCATGACGGTGGTAGCCATCTTGATTACTTGTGCCATCTGTATGCATTTGGCATTGTTAACAAAGGACAGTTTTGACTGTTTCCTGCCCCTAGAAGCTTACAGTAGAAAAATAGACTGGAAAATAATAAAGGAATTATTTTGGGACAAATTATTTTCCAAAGCCTGGGGGCAGCCACTGAGAAGGCCCTCTTCCATATCCCCACCAGTTGTACCTGTGAGAGTGGAGGGACAAAGAGAAGGGCCTCTTGAATTGGAGGAGGGTGGATGCAAATCAGCCAAAATATATTTGAAACCCTTTGCCCTGTCTGCTTTTCTTAGAACCTGGGAATGTAAAGCCTGAATCGGATCCAGGGGGTATCTTTATGTGGAGTTGCAAGCACTTCTCTATTCTCCTGGTGGGTAATTCATACTGCCTCTTTCTCCTTCTCTCACCCCTGTAGGTTGGCTACCAGATCCGCTTTGAGAGCACGCGCTCGCCTGCCACACGGATCGTCTTTTTGACGGAAGGCCTGCTCCTGCGCCAGGCCCAGCGAGAGCCCACTTTGCCCGGCTACCGGGTGCTGATCGCTGATGAGGTCCATGAGCGCCACCTCCATTCTGACTTCCTCCTGGGGGTCCTTCGCCGCCTGCTGCCTGCCCGCCCTGACCTCAAGCTGGTGCTCATGTCGGCCACCATCAACATCCGTCTCTTTGCTGACTATTTTGGGGGTGCTCCCGTTGTACAGGTCCCGGGACGTCTCTTTCCCATCATGGTGAGTTGGATCGGTGTGATCCGAGGATCAGATCCCTGACTAGGGCTTTATCCAGATTCCAGAAATAATTTGGTGCCGCTCTGGTGCCACAACCAACTACAATTCCTAGACTTATATAGCACTGAGCTATGGCAGTTAAAGTGGTGTCAAACCAGATTATTTCTGCTGTATGGAGCAGCCTGGGTATGAGTTGGAGGTGTAGTTACATTCAGGGCTGGAGACTAAAATTGAGATTGTAGTTCTGTGATCAAGGGTGCATCTACACTATAGGAATAATGCATTTTACAGTTTGAAACTGCTTTAAGTGCTGTAGCTCCATCCCAAGGAATCCTGGCATTTGTAGTTTTACAAGGTCTTTAGCCTTCTCTGCTAATGACTGCTGGTGTCTCACAAAACTACAAATCCCAGGATTCTGTAGGATGGAACCACAGTGGTTAAAGTGGTGTCAAACTACATTGCTTTTACAATGCAAATGTACCAGTGGACACCGCTATGTTCATCAGATGCATGAAGTATTACCTCAAGTCAGTAGAGTATCTGGTGCTTGCTTAGGTGAGCTGGAAGGAGGCTGAGAGTGTGTGTCTTGCCCAAGTTGACCCAATATGTTTCCATGACTGAGTGAGGATTTGAACCTTGGTCTCCCAGATTCATAGTCTAGAGCACAAACCACTACACCATGCTGGCTCTCTGGGGAGCAGGCAGGGTGTCAGGCTATGTGACTGTAACCACTTTGTATGGTGGGGATATTTTTGGTACAGTACTATTAACATGTGGAGTTGGCATGGGTGAAGGCTGTGGCAGGAGGTCATTATTTATGTTTGGGCAAATGTCTTACTGCAGGGCTGTCTTTGATAATCACTTGCCCCTTGGACATTTTTTCCAAGCTTTCATCAGAAACTCTCTTATGAAGAGAAATCGATTTCACTTTGACAGTTTTTACAGAACTACTAAGGGCTTTCAGCTAAAAAAACCCAAAACAAAACAAAACCAGAGATGGACTTCTGTATGAATCCACTAAACTGAGGACTACAGATGTTAACAAGCCCCCCCTTAGATTTACATTAGATGTAAATATTACTTCCAAAAATCTTCCAAAAATATTACTTTGATAGTCAGTGATGTTAAAATTATATAGCTAGGATAGCTTTTATCAATTGGTGTCAAAAAGCAAGTGATAAATTAATCTAAGCAATACTATTTGCAGCCCAGGTTTCCCGTAAGAAGGATATGGATGTACCTTCTGTTCTGCCTTCCCTGTGTAGGTCTTATATGAACCCATCCGCCCTGAGGAGAGTGCCAGTGGACGGAAGGAGAGACTGGACCCTCGGCCTTTCCTGCGTGTCCTCCAAGCCATTGATCACAAGTACCCTCCCGAGGAAAGAGGAGATTTGCTTGTCTTCCTTAGCGGTGTAGCTGAGATCGGGGCCGTGATGGAGGCTGCACAGACCTATGCCACCCACACTCAGCGTTGGGTGGTCCTTCCTCTTCACAGCACCCTTTCTGTGGCTGAGCAAGACAAGGTGAGCCCTTGGACTGGGTGGCTGGACTTGGGCCCTTTCGCCCTAGGCAGTTATAGCACTGTGGTTCCACTTTAGCTGCTATGGCAACATCCTGTGAGATCATAGGATGTGCAGTTTACAGTGGAGCATTTGAAACTCTAAGTCAGGGAGCTTTTATGCCCCCTCAAACTACAAATCCCAGAAGTCCATAGCAGGTAGCTGTGATAGTTAAAGTGGAAACATAGTGCTATAATTGGCTATTGTGAAAGGTCCCTGGAAGGAGTTTAAGTCTTGGTCTACTCTTCTCTCCCTCCTTTTTAGAGAATGGGGTTTAAGCAGCCCTACAGATCATGTTGGATTGCAGCTTCTAGCATTCCTCACCTAGCCTGGGTGAGGCTGCTTGGACTTTTGTAGGTGGGGTATAAATATTTTTAATAATTAATTTATTCTCTTCTTTTTCCTGGCAGGTATTTGACTTGCCTCCCCCAGGAGTCCGTAAGTGCATCATCTCCACCAACATTGCTGAGACCTCTGTGACCATCGATGGTGTCCGATTTGTTGTAGACTCAGGTGAGAGTGTACCATTCTGGGGACTGGGATGCAACCCTTCAGCATGTCTGGAGTGGGATGGAGGAGATCTGAATGGTGTTTTTGGAAGCTGAGAGTGGAAAGAGCTCAGGGAGAAGGGTTACTCTGTTTGGAACTGAGGTGTTACAATAAAAGGGGGAAGGTGAGTGATAGGAGCCCAAGGGTTGGAACTGTGATTTCACTACAACTGATGCCACCACAAACAATGTGTGAACTCGAGCATTCCAATAACCCTCAGAAGCACAAGTGTATAATAATTTAAAAAATGATTTATTTAATAGAAGTTGAAGATAAGATCAAAGATTACTTATTTAATACATCTAAATCCTGAGTGACCCTAACTCTCATCTCTCTTATATTCCTGACTCTTGTCACTCATTTCTCTTACTCTCTCTAACTGACCTGAATCTAATTTCCACCTTCTCCTAACTCTTCTAATGTCTCTACTTCTGATTTATAACGTTGATGGACTCACCTTTCACTTTCTGACTGACCTCCACCTTGCCTTTTTTACATCCCTTCAAATGTTCAGCCACTTGCCAGTCACTGCCAACATTTCATACTCTCACCCCTCCTGACAGATCCTTATCTTATTACATTTACTATTAATGACATGCATTAATTAAGTCTGTGAATACACAACATTTTTAAAAATAAAAGTCCGTAACATCACAGGCCCCAACCTTGCTTGCTGGTGGCCTCTGCCACTGCTTCCTTCTTACATGTTATCCATGTGGTTCTCTATTTCTTGTAGGGAAGGTGAAGGAGCTCAGCTATGACCCCAAAGCCAAGCTGCAGCGGTTGCAGGAGTTCTGGATCAGCCGTGCCAGTGCTGAGCAGCGCAAGGGCCGTGCGGGTCGAACAGGGCCTGGTGTCTGTTACCGGCTCTATGCTGAATCAGATTATGATGCCTTTGCCCCTTACCCTGTGCCAGAGATCCAGCGGGTGGCACTTGATGCGTTGGTGCTTCAGGTAGGCAGGAAGCACTGTGTGGTTTATGATAGCCAAGTCTTTTGGGGGGCCACACTTGAAAAGGGGTCCCTGTTTCTCCCTCTTTCTCTCTCCTTCTAAATCTCCTAGCATGACAGTGAATGGAGGTGATTCTTAGGAGAAAGTTCACTAGGTGGTAACATGCAGGCTGCCAAATGGGTGTTATATCACTCCCTTTTACTTCTAGAATGAGGGGAGAAGGTTGATCAAAAAGATCAACTGATTGGAGGAAACAAGGCATCTTTGACCCAGGCTTTGGGAGACATCATTCTGGGATGGAGGGGCTGCAAGCTGGAATAAGTTGTGGGTAGCTCCCTGGAGAAAGAAGCAGCCAAGCAACTCTGAGAGAAACCCTGCTTTGTTTGCTAGAAAGGCACAGATGTTTCAGGTTCTCTTTCTTTTCTGGTGGTTCCATAAATGAAAGATACTTACATAGAAAGTTTTTTCCCTTCTGCACCAAAAGAAAGGGGGCCAGTCAAACTTCTCTTGGGAGGGAGTTCAATTTCCTAGAAGCAGCCACTCAGAAGGCCTCCTCCTGTGTCTTCACCAGATGAGCCTTTAAAGGTGGTGGGACCAAGAGGACGTTATCTTGGCCAGGCAACTCCTATGGGAAGATACAGTGTTTCAGACATTCTGGACCTAACCCAAGCCTCTCTCCTTTGTGCCTAGATGAAGAGCATGGAGCTGGGTGACCCTCGGGCATTCCCTTTCCTGGAGCCACCTCCACCAGCCAGCCTGGAAACAGCTGTGGGCTACCTGAAGCACCAAGGTGCACTGGATGCGGAGGAAAACCTCACACCTATCGGGAGCCTCCTGGCTGAACTGCCTGTTGACGTTGTGATCGGTGAGTATGGCACTGACTGGGCTTTCCAGGGAGTCCCCTTTTCTTGTGATGGCAGCTGGGCAGTGACTGGTTGGTCTAGCTGTCTTTAGCTTTGCTGGTTTTATTGTGCAGTCATGTGATTAGCTTCTTAGCAGCGTGCCTCTGAACATGAGCAGTGTGCCACTGAGCAACTATTGCTGTCACACTTATGCAGGGTGGGTTGTGAGCTTCTCCATGCTGTATGTAGAATCATAGGGGCCCTGTAGGCCTTTGAGTCCAACTCCCTGCTCAGTGCACAAACTCCAGCTACGGCAGTGGTTCCCAACCTTTGGTCCTCTATTTGTGTTGGACTTCAGATCACAGAAACCCAAGCCTACATGGCCAACAGTCAGTAATCATGGGAGCAGAAGTCCAAAACATCTGGTAGACCAAAGGTTGGGAACCACTGAGCTAGAACATCCAGAGCAGGTAGCTGCCCAGCCTATTTTTAGGATGTTCAGAGAAAGAGAGCCCCACTACCTCTCTAGGTCATTGGTTTCCTTGCTAAACTGTTTGTACCATTAAGAGGGTCTAGCGTTCAATCAAAGTCTGCCCTCCTGTGACTTAAACAATGAGATCTGGTCCTATCCTCTCAGGCAGCAGAGACAGCACCTCATTCTCTGTGACACCTTTAGATATTTAAAGAGACTGCCCTTAAGGTCCCTGTATCTTCACTGGTGCTGTTGTCCATCTTTAGGGAAGATGCTGGTGCTGGGGACCCTCTTTGGCCTGGCTGCGCCCACCTTGACTGCTGCAGCTGTACTCAGCGTACCTTCCCCTTTCCTGCGCAGCAGCAGTGGACGGAGCGACCCTGACTGTGCCACTGCCCGGCGGCCCCTGGAGAGCCCCTTGGGAGATCCCCTTACTCTGCTCAATGTCTTTGATGCCTGGGTGCAGGTGAGTGGTCGAGGGCTGGAGCATGGCCTTCTGGGAAAGGTAAAGGAGACTATTGTTCAGCACCTCATGCTTCTAGGGCAGAGGGGGGGCATGCTCCAGAGTACTGAGGGCACCATCCAGCCCTTTATTTTCACCCCACTAGGACTCAAGCTGGTTGACAAAAAAGGTAAAAAATTACAAAAGCCTCCCATGTACAGATAAAAACATACAAAATTAAGATTTGAAACAGTATTAAAGAACAACCAAATTAAATCTGTTTAAAATCTTAAAATTTGTGGTGCACCAGAGCACTCTGGCAGAGAAGACTAAATTTGTCCTACAGCGCAGGCAGGACTCTGTCTCTTTGGGGGGTCCTGCACATGCATGTGCTGATGTTGTTGTCTGATTTTCTTTTCTGGCAGGAGAAATCTGAAAATCGTGGTGGATCCCGTCGCTGGTGCCGGCGTCGGGGCCTGGAAGAACACCGCCTCTATGAAGCAGCCAACCTTCGGCGCCAGTTCCAAGTACGTCTGAAGCTGGGGATGGGTGTGCGTGGGGTCTACCAGGTCTACCTGATGCAAGAACTGCATCAGGGCTGATCTCCCCCTTAATGGTGAACAAGGCCAACGATGAGTGGTTCATCTTTGGTTGCTTCTGCACTATTAAACCCCTAGGAATCCATCTCCCATTGGCCTCACCCAAAGTGATGGAGGAACCAGCTTAGAGGTTCCAAATAGCCAGTTATAGGGAACTGAATTGCTGGCTAAGGATAGCCTGGGTTGAATGAATTGTTTAGGGGGCCAGTCCTATCATTGGTTGTGAGGGGATGCTGGTCTCTATTAGTAAAAGGGATGAAATGCCTTTCTGACGTACACCAGCTGCTGCATTGGTTCTCACCAGGAAAGCTTATTTGATAGGAGTCATGTGTGTCTGTGTTTGGCACTGAATGGATTCTTGGAAAGACCTGGAACTAAGCCTAGTTCTGGAACAGAACAGAGAATTTGTCCGGTGTTTGACTAACATTTGCTGCTGCCATTTTTTGACTTCTCTGCTAGGAACTGCTCCGAGATCATCGGTTGCTGGAACCAGCAAGCCGGCCCAGAGATTCCTACACACGCCAAAGCCGGCACCGGCACCGTCGCGAGTTGCACAAGCTGAAGCGGGAACATGATCAGGGAGAAGGGCGCCGGCGCAAAGTGCTGCGACTACAGGAGGAGGAGGAGGCCTTCTCTTCCTCAGGAGATGAAGGCGAAGCCAAGCGTGGGGTGGACATCCAGGTAGGCCTCGAGAACAGCGGAGGCACTAATGTTTTAAAGTCTTTTATACGATTATAAATTGGTTTCAAATGGTAGTCAGTAGTGCTGATGAATTCTGGGAGTTGTGGTCTAACACCATCTGGAGGGGTGCCTAATTCTTATCTTGATGGTGATGTGATAATGATTTTATTTGTTTATTTGTTTATTTCCTGGCTTTTTTTTTTTTTTTTTGCAGCTGTGGGATTCAAGGCACCTCGCAAAAGTTAAAACACATACAGCCAAAAACTCTGCCTCTTGCTAAAGTTAAAATATATTTAAAAATATGAATAGAATGAAAAGTATTGTGTTCTTTTTAAATATGTTGATAGCTGCCTTGAGTCTCAGTATTGGTAGAAAAGTGGAATATAAATGAATAAAATAATAATAATAGCAGTAGAAATAATAATAGCAGTAGCAGTAATGATAGGGAGCCAGTGTGGTGATGTGGTTTGAGCATTAGACTATGATTCTGGGGAGCAGGGTTCAAATCTCCGCTCGGCCATGAAAAAACCCAATGGATAACCTTGGGCAAGTCAAACTCTCAGTCTCAGGATGGCAGTGGCAACCCCCCTATGATGGGGGGTGGTGGTAATGACTTGACGGCACATAACACACACACACACACAGAATAATAATAGGAGGGTGCTAATATAATCTTTTTAGGAAGGAAGTTCTAGAGCAACCAACATACATGCCCATTGGTGCTGTTGTGCTCTTCCGCCCCTGCAGGATGTGAAGTTCCAGCTGCGGCATAATGTGGAAGAACTGCAGGCAGCAGCTTCCCTTGGCCAAGCTCTTTCGTCCGGGCAGCTCTCCCTCTTGCAGTTGGTTCTGGGCCGTGGCCTCTACCCGCAGCTGGCAGTCCCTGACCCTTACAACAAAACCCGCAAGGATTCAGACCAGGTGAGTATCCATCACCCTCATGGTTCCTTGGCTGAGCTGTTGTAGAATCAGAGCTAAGAGCAGGAGAGCGTCCCTTGTCATATCCTGTGGTCTGGGATTGCAGAGAGAGAAAGAGGAGGAAGGAAATTGGGAGCGAAGCATCTCATGACTCAAAGATGAAGACAGAAATCTTACATCATGCACCTGTGGTGTAAATCTACATTCACATAGTTGCATAGTGGTTTCCCTGCACAACCTTTCCTCTGTAGATGGACATTGAGCAATTGATTTGCAGATACTCAGTGTGTCCGCTTATTGTGCTGTTGTGCAATGGGGAATGCACAGTGGCTGTTTCTGCAATCCCAGTGAGGAAAGTGGTACATTGAAGACAAACTGTTAATTCACTGCCCAAGAATCAACAACTGCCTGGTTAGAAGCCTATTGCTTAACCCCAACTAGTGGAGACCAATGGAATCAGTTGCTGAATGGTGACTTAACACATAGATAAATCCAATTGATTCAATGGTTCAACTCTAGTGAGGACATAGTTGTATTTAGGCCCATGTGAAACTCTTAGGCTTGTGGACCTTGGCTTATACAACTGTGTACTGAATAAGATACATTGCACAATTGTAAAACAAAAAACAACTATAGGTGTAAGGGAACTTAACACATTGTATGATACCATAGGAAAGTGGCCTAAATTCTTACACATGTGTATGTCACCAACAAGTTTGCCTTTAGAATCTTTGGCTGCCTATACAGAATGAATGCAGTTTGACACCGCTTTAACTGCCATGGCTCAATACTATGGAATTCTGGGATTTGTAGTTTTATGGACTGTTTAGCCTTCTCTGTTGGAAAGCTCTGGTGCCATGACAAACTGCAGATGCCAGGATTCCATAAGTTGGAGCCATAACAGTTAAAGCAGTGTCAAACTGTATTAATTGTGCAGTGTGGTCATATAAATAGCATAAAATGCATAAAACCTCTGTGGAGGTATTTAATAACCAGATGCAGTTCTGCTGGTCCTCAGTTTCTGAGCCTCTGCCTTGTTCTTCACAGATATTCCACACCAAAGAGAAGCCAGGGGTTGTTCTCCACCCGACTAGTGTCTTTGCCAATTCTCCTGAGTTGCTCCAGCCCTCTCACAAAAGGGAATTCGAGCATCAGGCTCACAGAGGTAAGAGAAAACAGTTATCCTATTTCTGATGGAGGATACTGGTGAGACTTTTGAAGGCCATGGTGGTCTCTTTTTGTTGCTTTTGATAGGACCTTTGGGGAGCAGTAGTGGCTACTTGTCCAGCCCTCTTTGCTTGCTTGATTTCTGCTGCTGCTAAAGTGCTAGCTTAGAACCTTAAAAAAAGGGAGAGAACTATTGCGGTGTAGCGGTTTGAGTGTTGGACTAGGACACGGGAGGATCAGGGTTTGAATCTCTGCTTGGCCATGGAAACCTACTGGTTGACTTTGGGCAAGTCACACTCTCTCAGCCTCAGAGGAAGGCAATGGCAAACTTCCTCTGAATAAATCTTGCAAAGAAGACCCCTTGATAGGTTTGCCATTGGGTTGCTGTAAGTCTGAAATGACTTGGAGGCAGGGAACAAGAGTTTAGAAGAGCAATGCTCCTTAACATTGTGATGGACTGGCAATTTTTTCCTTCGGTGAGTAGGGACTGGTACTATATTTGTGCCCATTGGCTACAATCGTTTCCTTCTTTTTTGCTAATTCTCCAGGGACAGCTCATGGACCGACACTGGTCCACAGGCTACTAGTTTGAATAGAACTGGTTCAGACTTTCCTAGCCTAGAATGAGCAGGCTATGTTGCTGTATTGTGTATTGTAGGTTGGATTTGGTGCCTTCAGCAAAGTCAGGGATAGTGGTGGGTGATCTGCTGTTCCTTCCTGCTGGAAGAGGAGGGGGAAGGAAGGAAGCCTTTTGGGAAGAACCTGAGACACTTACTGTTCTTCTTGTTTCTTAGATGCTGCCAAGGAGGGACTCAGCTGCCGCCACCAGATCTTGGCCTTTGTTTCGCTATTGGAGACCAACAAGCCCTACCTGGTGAACTGCCTCCGGCTACCAGCTCTACAGGTGATAGGCCCAGCTCTCTAGCCCTGGGATGTAATTCTTCAATAATTTCATTCAAGAGTGAAACTACCTGTAATTTTAGGGATTTCCTTCTGCTGTGAGAAAGTCTTTGAAAACGGTGTGGCTTTTGAAGGTTATTTGCATTTAGAGACTTTTGTGTCAGTTGTGGCTTTTGAAGGCTGTTTGCAGTTTGGGAGTTCTGTGCAAGATTTGTTAGTGGGGGTTTTTTTGCACAGAAAATAGCATTTTCTGCATAGAAAATACAGCTTTCATGTAGTTTGGGATTTACGCTGTACAAAATCCATACTTTTTTGGCAGATAATTATATCTATGCAGAAATATTTTCTATGCAGAAAA
This sequence comes from Sceloporus tristichus, assembly GCA_016801065.1. NCBI lineage: Eukaryota > Metazoa > Chordata > Lepidosauria > Squamata > Phrynosomatidae > Sceloporus > Sceloporus tristichus. The sequence goes on along the minus strand of JACSCI010000115.1, from coordinate 25,656 downwards.
TGCTGTTGCCTGTACAGAAATTTTTTTTGTTTTCTCTCTCTTTCACACACAAGAATCCATTTGTAAATTTTGCACACACAATCTCAAACAACAAAGATTCTTGTCAAATCAGGATTCTCTTCATCAAGGTTTTCTGTCTTTTGAGAAACACATTTTTAAAAACTATTTTTGACTGTTCTTTCCATCCCTGCTCTTGCCCTTCTCTCTCCAAACCACTGCGCCTTAGGAGAAGTCAGATGAAGAGGCCTGATGTCCAACACTTCCCTTGCTTTTTCATTTTGCCCTACAGGCCCTGCTCCTCTTGGCCCGCTCCCTTGACACCAATGCCGACTGCACACGCATTGTGGCTGATTCGTGGCTGGAATTACAGGTCCCTGCGGCAGAGGCGGCCCTGCGGCAACTCAGTGCAGCCCTGCGTCTCCGTGCTTCCTGGGAAAAAGTCCTGGACCGGCAGCTGGAGAGCCGGGCAGCTCAAGGCAGGGAGGAAGAAGTCAAGGAGAGGCGGCCTAGTGCCCGAGAAGTGCACCAGCTCACGCAAGAGCTGCTGGCATTCTTGAAAACGGAGGTGGGTGTGCATGGGAATGGGCTACTGCAGAAAGAAAATCAGGCAGGCTCATATAGGGAGACATGGCTTTTAATCTGGATCCAAGCCTTATAAGTCATAACCTATTGCTGGAGTGGGTCAGGTCCTGGAGCTGAACAGACCAACATCTTGACTCTGTCCATATGGTGCCTTCTGTGTCTGGTCAGGTGCAGTATAGTCTCCGGCGCTTGACGCCTCTGGAACAGCAGAACCTCTATGTTGGACCTCAGACTGTGGCTGCAGGAGAAGGGCTGCCTCATTTTTTCCAGGGGGCAGAGATGGTCCCAGATGAGGTGAAGGGTGGCTATCGAGTTGGCGACTTCCTCACTTTCAATTGCTTGATGGTGAGTGATTCTGGGAGAGCTGAGGAGTAGCCCTGTGCAGTGTATCAGGGCCCTTTGCTCCCATCTTACTTTTGTCCTGGGCTATCTTGCAGAGTGAGGGGGACCTCTACAGTGACTGCCTGCGCAGCTTCTGGACATGTCCACATTGTGGCCTCTATATGCCCTTCACACCTCTGGAGCGGGTAGCGCATGAGGATGCCTGTCAACCCCCAGGTCCAGAAGCCAAGACAGGAGGTGAGTCCCTCTGGATTTCGGGGAAGGAGATTTTCAGAAATTCTCAGCTTTTTCACAATTGGAAAAGCCTTCTTTGTTGGACATGGATTAGGGCCTGCCTTTATCAGTTCTTCTCAGGAAAGGGTTGAAGGGGAAACCCAATTTTGGGTTCATGATGGATGGATGTGGAATTGAAGACAGCAGTTTATATAATGAGCCAATGCCAGTCCAGATGGCAGCATTCTATTTGATCAGTCTGGCACAAAAGAAAGAATATGCTTTAACATTTATAGCAGTTTTGGAAAGCCCACCTAACAACGTCATGCAACAACTTATAGGAAGTCATAGGAGGCTGCCAGAGACATATTAATCAGTCATGAAACAGTCATAGTGGGAAAGTACCAAACAAGCCACACATAAACATTATTTGTGTTGAACCTGTTCCTATGGTTCAGATTATTGTTGTTATTATTAGAAAGTGCCAGTTAGTTGATGCTAGGGTCAGAATGTTCTGGAAATGCTTAATCTACTTTTCCTTAAGATTACTAAGAGTTTAATAACTTAGCAGATTCTCAAGTTTTCCTTGATTCAGAAAACTTACCCTTTAGCATCTCACTATCTTATTTTGGCCTTACAGTCAATCCCTTTCCCCTTCAGGATGTCAAGGGGGCCCATGAATTTCACATTTTGTATATGTGTCTGTGCCTGTTCATGTGTTACAGACAGCATTTAGAAAGTTACTTTAAAAAGCAATTAATTTCCATTACTTGTTACAGTCCTTCGAAGGTAATTTATTGATGTTACTCCTTGCAATGTGATTTTCAACTACTAACCTATTACTCCATACTTTTCTGTTGCTTTTGTTTAAGTTTCCATGTCATTTCAGTCACAATGTATTTAAAAAGGCTCTTTTAAAAGCAGCCAGAAAATGTGAGTTCTTAACATCTGTAGAACAGGCTCATTTCTATTCATTCTCTTCCTTTCAAAATGTAACTCTGTTCTCCTCTGCCTTTATGAAAGAAAGGCAACTTGTTACAGGTAGGTAACATATTCAGGGGTAGCCGTGTTGGCCATATAGCAAAGTGCAATAATATCCCAAATCCACAAAACAGTGATACCTTTATGCTGTCAACCAAAATGCACAAAATACACAATGCAAGCTTTCGAAGCTCCACTGGCTTCTTCATCAGGCCTGTGACATTGTCATTATATATATATATATATATATATATATATATATATATAGGCTCTTGATAAAGAAGCTGGTGGAGCTTCTTCATCATGTATTTTGTGCATTTTTATTGTCCACATAAAGGCATCACTTGTTTTATGGATTTTGGATGTTATTGTACTTTGTTACAAATAAATACATTGCATGTCTCTTTCAAGCTCTAGGTTTTTTTTTTTTTTGAAGTAGTGGTGGTGGAGGGACACATTAGCTCTTCTCACTTTCCTTGTGTTTCTCCATACAGACCCTTCCAAAGAAGCCACAGGAGCAGTGTCACCCTCCCCTGGTGCCTCCTCTGCCCTGCAGCAACCATACCACTGTGGTATCTGTCAGCAGAACCTTCTTCTCACGCCAACAGAGATCCTGCGGCATCGGAAGCAACACCAAGTGGCACCATCCTGAGAGCTGCTGTGATAGCAACTCATGCAAAGGGAGATAGACACCACTGGGGAGATTTGGGGGTTGGGATCACTTGTTCTCACCCACCTGGAGGCTACTCAGCCTCAGGCTCTTCTCCTTCTCACAGGTGCCTTCTGGCACTGCTCAGAGTTGAAGCCAATTTGGATTGCTTTTAGAAGGGAGCATTGTGGAAATGTGGTGTCAGTGCACTGTGCATTGAATCTGAAGATGCCTTCTGGCATTATTCCAGAGCGTGTTTTGAGTGGGTATCTCTCATTGGGGGAAACCATTTAGTTGCCTCGAGTCCTCCTAGTTCCCTCTCCATCATCCCCATAGAGCCAGCACTTTGGGGGAACTCCTTCCTTCGGCTAGGGCTTGCGTCTCCCTTTCTGACAATGAGTGAATGCCCCTTGTCCTCAGCTTTCCTGTCTGCAATGTATGTGTTCATGCATTGGTAGTTTCTCTTCTGCACTGTCTGATTTTGGACACTGAGTGGCAGGCTTGCCCTGTATGGGCAAAGGCCGAACACATGCTTGACATTGGATTCAGAGCTGAGTCCCTTGGGAATCACTGCTTGCAGCTTCCTGATCTTTCTCATTCAGATGGGAAAGAAGGGGCAAAGATCAAAGATGCTTTTAAGAGCAAAGATGCCTTTGCTGGTAGACAGGTTTATGCTGCAAGAAGCCCAAGGATGTTCATTGAGGCAGCTGGGGAGCAAGGGTGATGCTTCAGCTCTCCAGGTCAGTTTTAGACTTTCACCTTCAGCTCAAGTGGGAAGGGGGCAATATGAGCAAGCCAGCATGCCCCCAGTTTTACAACACGAATTGGCAACGTGCAGCTTGTGGGCCTTTTGTGGCCCCGAGCCCCCATCCCCATTTTTTTAAAGAAAAGTTTTGCTTTTTTGGGCAATATTTGCCCCAAACCATGAAGGAAGAACCTCTAACATATAAGAATATGCAAAAATATCCCCACATCTACAAGCACTCCAGAATTCTATATTACCCCCCCCCCCCCCCATACCTCTTTTCCTTTGCAGGCCCTCTCAAAATGGCAACAGGGAGGAAAATTGAGGTCTTTCGGTTTGATGTGTGTATATCTGTGTGCGGGTTCAGCCCATGAGGGCCCTGGAGGAAAATTGGACCCTGACCCACATGCAATTGCCCACCTCTGTTTTACAACCAGAACTTCTCTTCCAATCTATGGCCCATTACATTGCAAAACATTACATTTTGTTTTTGCAGATAGCTCCAAGAAAGGTGTAACCAGTAACCTCCTCCATACCCCAAATACCTAATTTTCCCGGTTCCTATTGCTGGCATACAGCTCAGGGATGTATGTGTGTATTTTTGTGAGTGGGGCTGGGATTTTACATCTGTTGAGATAGGGGTGCATAGTTGACCACAGAGACTAACTTTCCTGGGAAGGGCACTCACCACCCCAGCTGGTCTCTTGCTTCATTTGCTTGGAGTGCAGGAGTCACAGGATGCAGCTGTAGTGGCAACCAGTACTGGGATCACAAGTTGCATTTCTGGCTTTTGAGGAGAACCAGGCTCATTGTAGCTGTCAGAAGAGAGGAGGATGTGGCTTCATTGCAAGAGTGAGAGATGGTGAGTGTTACTGGTGAGCATTGCTGGCTGGCTTAGAGAGGGCCGACTAGTGTGACAGCCTTGGTTTTTTTTTTGCCTTGGTTGAAGGTTACAACATTGCGATCCCTTCTCTGTGTGCATTTGTGTGTGTGCATGTGTTTTAGGAACTAGCAAAAGGTATGGTTTGCTTGAAGGAGGAAAAAAAATACTATCTGTTCCAATAAAATGGACATGGAGTATGTCCCAGTGTAGAGGTGGTGCTGGTTTGTGGCTCTGTGTCTTCATCTCGGGTTTACATGTTTTAAGTTTCCAAACTACTGCCTGTGTACAGATGGGGAATCCCTGTAAAACAGTGCCCCCACACTATGTAAACCAACTGACAGCCCTCTTCAATGTACTTTAAAACAATGCTTTGTACTAATGTACTTTAAAACAGTGCTACTCAAAGTGATGGTCTCTGGACGGATCCCAGTCATGAACCACTGGTTGCTGGTGGGTTTCCAGGAAAGAAAAAAGAAACTATGGTAGCTAATCAGGACCAAATTACTACTGGCACACGAAAATAGTGGTTGGCGGTCCACCAACATCAGAGACCGCTTTAAAAGAAATTGCACCGATTTACACTGTATTTCTGTAATAATTTTTTTATTTGTTCCCAGCTTTTCTCTCTCTCTGTGTCCCACTGGGAAATAATAGTTGAAAACACTTGGATTTTGCTGGCAGAGTATGGATGCCGGTCCATGCGCCAATCCCACTTTGATCCTGGGGGTGGCACTGCTACCAAGCCAGAACCCAAACATTTTCTCCCACTCACCCATCCCAAAGTATCCTACATGGCTTTTGGAAACTGTCCTTGCCATCATCATTATTATTATCATCGTAATAGTTATTTATGTATCACCTTATCCCCAGCCCAGGGAGTCAAAAGAGCTTACAGAAGTTGAAATAGATGCAGCTAAAAGTTCACTTCATGCAAAAGTTAATATAAAATGGGATCATCAATTGAATTAAAGTACTGTACTTGAAAAGCATATCTGATAAAAAGAAAAATGACAAATATGGGTGATGTAACAAAAGCTGCTGCCACTTTCCTCTGCAAAGGGTAAAGAAGGTGCAAGACAGTTGGGCAGGATTGGTGATCTGTCCTGGCAGAAGTTGGGTTCATATGGCTGTTTCTCACCTTTCTGGAAGGGAGCCCAGGTCCTCAAAGATCTGTGTAGCTTTCTTATACATGTTAAGTCTCCCTTATCTAAAATGCTTGGGACCAGAAATGATTTGGATTTTGGATTTCTTTGGATTTCTGAATATTTGCATATACATTTCTTGGAGTTGGGACTGGAATCTAAACATAAAATTCATTTGTGTTTCGTATTCAGCCTGAAGGTAGTTTTATATAAAAGATATTAAATAATTTTGTGCATGAAGCTAAGTTTGTGTACACTGAGCCATCAGAAAGCGAAGGTGTCACTGTCTCAGCCACCTGTGAAAAAAGCATTGGATTTTGGAGTATTTTGGATTTTAGAATTCAAGATAAGGGAGGCTCAACTTGTAAAGTTCCTACTAAGGTCTCCTTTGAGAGCTGGCATGGTGTAGTGGTTTGAATGTTGTCCCATGACTCAAGACCAGGGTTACAATCCCCACTCAGTCATGGAAACCCACTGGATGACCTCAGGCAAGTCACACACTCTCAGCTTCAGAGGAAGGTAATGCAACCCCCCCCCCTGAACAAATCAACAAGAAAACCCCATTTTCTATCATCTGATGACTTGAAGGTGCACACCTTTAAGGTTGACTTGTGCCAAAAAATGATAGACTGATGGAGCTCCACCCATCCATCTAAATTTCCCTTTACTGATATTTTCAGAAGAATGCGGGCACCATCTTCATCACAGGTTGCAGCCCTCCCTACAAAGAAGCCCAGACCATGTTTATGACCCATCACCTCCCCAAGATGTTCTTAGTGATTGAAAAGGAGTCCTGGGCGGCAGGAGGGGCTCTGGGGGACATAAAAGAGAATAGTAGATGGTGGAGATTAAGGGCAGGCATGTAACTCATGGTCCTGCTGTATTGCAGCTGACAGGTTTAGAGAGGAGGCAGGATAAATCTCCGCTAAGGAATGTTGGATGTCAAGAGAGGAATTTCTAGCGGCAGCAGAGGGTTGGCAAAGTGCTCTGTGCAGGGAAGAAGGGAGTGTCAACAGTGGGCATGGATGCCAGCCTGGTGCCAACATCGTGCCCTAGGCCAGGAGCCGGGGCTGGCCTTGGCTCCAGGTTCTGCCTTCCCCATAGGGATTAGGGTGAGTGTATGTAGAGTTGGGCTTAGTATTACTCTTTGAGCATCCCTGCTGAGTAGGCAGCAATAGCCAAAGCCAACCATGGCAACTGTCTGGGAGGGCTTGGGGGCTATTGAACATGGGGCTCTCTGGAGCTTATATACAACTCTGCCACCCAAGCAGCTTGGCCAAACTATGTGCTAGAGGGTCACCAAGTAGAGGCTGCCATTCTGTCTGTCCATGTATGTACCAGCTGTCCTCCCTACCCTGCAATATTTCCTCTTCTTGACTTGATTCCCCTTCAGTTCATTGGGGGGGAAGCAGCCTGCGTAGCAAACACACTTTCCTTCCTTTGGAGACTTGTCTGCCCTCTGCTTGCTTCTGCTGTTTGTCTTATTTATGCATTTGGAACATTTTCCCCCTGCCCTTTAAAGAATGCAATAGAACGATAGGGCACAATAAGGTATTAATATATATACCCAAAGGATTAAAACGTAGTAAAATATCCCTCTGCTTCCAGCGATGCAGGCAAGCAATTGAGAGAGAGAGATACATCTCCTAGCACAAGGTTGTTAATATTTCCAGTTCAGACAGAACATAGGCACAGTGAATCTTACCTGGGACAGCTTTGTTTATGCAAGCTGGCTTTGCTGGGGATGGCAGAGTATCAGATGGCTGGCATGTGTGCAAAAAGCTGGAGGGAGGGAAGGAGGCGAAGGTGATGAAACAGAGAAGAAAGGCCATAAAAAGAACTTAGCAACCTCTTTAGCTAGGGATTGTAGTGAGAGAACCAGATATTTACAGAGAACCCTGATTTCTGGTTTGCACATGATACAGAGCAGTTCTGCAAAGCTGTCTCAGGTAAATGGCCACATGAAGGAACCTTGGTTTTTTGGGAGCCTGGAGAAATGTGATTGTACAAAGTAAACTGAGTGAGCAGTACCAGCATCTTTGGCAGAAGCAGACAGATTGTAAAAAAGGCAGTAACTGAGATCTTAAATCTCCTGATGCATAAACTGTTCTGCCTGCAAAATGTGAACAAAAGCCCGCTTTCATACTTGCCAGGCTGGTGTCATCTTGGAAATATAATGAAACGCTGTTACTTGCTGGAAAAAATGATAATATTTGATAAAGTGGAAGGCAGTAAAAACAGAGGAGACTACACAACAGTCTCTATCAAAGAAGTCACAGCCATGAGTTTGCAAGACCTGAGGAGGGCCGCTGCTCTTGGAGGTCTTGCATTCATCTCTTGGTGGTGGCGGTGGTGTGCCCTCAAGTTGTTTCTGAGTCATGGTGACCCTAACTACCCTAAAGGCACCAGATCCCAACTGATCTTGCAAGCTAAGCAGGGTCAGACCTGGTCAGTACTTGGATGGGACCAACCAATATCAGGTTATATTTCAGAGGAAGGAACTGGCAAAACCACTTCTCAGGATTCTGAGCCTAAGAAAACCCTATGAAGTCTCTGTCACATGTCTTCACTAGACAGGCCTGTGACAATGGTGGGATCTTGAGAATTGTAAGACCGGGAGTTTATATGGCACAGGAGTGGGCAACTGCAGAGGGGGCAGGGGCCATTTCCCCACGCTGTGGCTACCTGGCGGCTTGGAAAAAAACACATTTTGGTGTGCCCAAAATGATACAACGTCAGTTCTGGATGACATTTTGGCTGATTATTTAGATTTCCTTTGTCATTTGGGAGGATTTGGAAGACTGGTGTGTTAGGGAGTGGCTTGGGCACATTTTTGTCATGGTAGATTGCTCAAAAATTCAATCTGGGAATTCTTTAATTTTTTTTCACTTGGGGTTTTGATGGGCTTTGGGGGAGCTGGGGGTCCCAGGGGCCTCATTTTTCCCACCCTTGACATAGTCAGATACAGACTTTCAGAGGTCTGTTTTTAAGCTGTATAGTGTTTTGGAAGTACAATGGGCCCTTGCTATTCACTGGGGTTTGATTCCAGACTGCCCCCGCCCAGGATACGAAAATCCATGGTTGCTCACGTGCCACTATATACAATAACATAGTAAAATGTCATCTGTTATGTAAAATGGTGACATCAACATTTGCTTTTGGGAGTATTTTCTGTAAGAATATTTTTGAACAGTGGTTGGTTGAATCTGTGGATGCAGAATCCCTGGATATGGAGAGCCAATTGTAATAACCAGTGTTTTAAATTGTGCTCATAAACAAAGTGGTAGCTGTCAAAGGTACTGTAAGAGGTTCTTAGATGTGACTTGTATGCTTTCAGAGCCCAAGCATGTTCCCATTCATGAGGGTGGGCCCTCAGCCCAAATTCAGCCAATGTTGGACTGCAGCTCCCAGCAGTCCTCAACATTGGCTGTCCTAGCTAGGCCTAATGGGAGATGCATACAATGAGATATGGAGGACTGTGCTTTCCCACCCCAGCCATATCTGCTCTGAGTAAGGACAGACCTGCGAGGGATCTTTGAAACATTCGCATTAGAGTTATTTTTTTTTTATTATTTTATTGGTTTAAAAAAAGAAAAAACATAACAGACATATATCAAACTATTGTACATATAGCAAACAAATATACAAAGACATAAAAACAAAAACAAAAACACATAATCTTAAAACCTTGATGGGAATCCCCCTACTGCTAATCCTAACCAAACATACACCATCCCCTTTAAATCCATTCTATAACCTTTCTTACTCTCCTATCACTTCTTCCTCCTTCTTTCTCATTCCTCCTGTCTATCACTCTACCCCTACCTGCCCTAACCTTCCTCTACTTTACATAACCTGCATTAGAGTTATTTTTGACAAATCTGGACCCAGTAACCCACATTCACACAGAGCCATCTAAAGGGGAACTTTATTGCATGCAGCAGAATCAAAACACGCACAGCAATTATACGGGGATACAGCAATTACAGCAGGGCTTCATAAACGGCAAGTGATAAATGGGTAACAACTAATAAAACCCAGTTGCTTTCGCACAGATAAATATTAAACTCAGAGGAGCAAACTGGCAAGGCAGGGAGGATATTAAGAGTCAGGGTGAAATTGCAAGGCCCAGGGGTGCAACAGAGGGCTGGATTTTGGAAATGGTTGGAGGTCAAGCAAGATGAGGTTGAGAGGTTGTTGGAAAGGAGAAGGGCATATGGTTCAGAAAAGGGAGAGCCATCAAACATGTTTGCCTTGAACACTTCCATTCTAGTAGTGGCTCATGGCTCCCATGTTGTGGGGTGGTGATTCCGTGTCAGTATTCAAAAGCTTTAAAAGAACTATCAAAGGTAGTGACCTAAGCCAGGAATACTGCTGTCCAATGTGTTGAGCTGAGTCAGGAATAGTGCTATCCAAGGTGCCGACCCAAGCCAAGAAAAGGGCTATCCATGGTGCCAACCCAAGCTAGGAAAAGGGCTATCCATGGTGCAAACCCAAGCTAGCTGTAAATCTTCAGCATAGTCCACGGGTAGCAGATTAGAAGGTCATGAAACAGTCTAGGGTCATATATCAGAGTGGGGTCTCCTTCTTTGCAGGTCTTTAAACAGAGGCTGGATGGCCATCTGTTGGAGGTGGCTTTGAGTGTGTGCTCCTGCATGGCAGAATGGGATTGGACTGGATGGCCCTTGGAGTCTCTTCCAACTCTACGATTCTATCATCGGCTTTTAAAAAATATGATCTAACTTATTTCTCTCTCTGTTTAGACACCTGTTGTGCCTTGCCTTGGGATCTCTGGTGGGCTGAAAAAATACATAAAAGAATGAAAGTCCCCTGCCCAAAATCCCTCCATGCGCACCACCATCCTACCTCTGGCCCCACACCAGCCCAGTGCTGCTCCACATGGTGGATTCCCCTGCCTCCCCTCCACAGCTTCCCCCAGTTCTCTCCACCTGAGACTGGCATTCCCATTTGTCTGATGTGTCACTGCAGTTGGGAGAGGCTTTGTGCTAAGGTAACAGTCATGCATCTTTAATTAACACACAGTAAATAATTTACAACAATTGATTTTGTATTAATAAACTCTTGCGAGGGGATGATCTCCTGGCAAGAGCTGTCTGGGGGGTGGAGATGGTAGTAAGAGTAGAGTGTAGAAGAGAATCTTCTCCTCCTCCTCTCCCCCCCTGCTTTCTCATTCCTTCCTTCTCCTCCTCCTCCTCCCCCTCCTCCTCCTTTTCCTTCTCTCCCTTCATTTTCTCCTTTTCTCTTTCCTTTCTTCTGCCCTTCCTCTTCCTTCTGCTTCTCCTTCTCTTGCCCTTCTCCTTTTCTTTCTCCTTCCTATCTCTCTTCCTCCTCTCTCCTTTACCCATTCCTTCTCTCCCTCCTTTCATTTTCTTACCTTCTTCTTTTCTCCTCTTTCCCTTTCTCCTTCCCTTTTTCTTTCTGTTTCTCCTCCCCTTTCCCCTCCTTCTCCATCTCTTTCCTCTTCTTACTCCTTCCCCCCTTTTGCCCTTCCCCTGCTTCTCTTTCCCCTTCCCCTCCTTTCCTTTTTCTTTCCCCTCTCCTCCCTTTCTTCTCGCCTTCATCCTCCTCCTTCTTTCCCTTCCACCCTTCCCCTCCCTCTCCCCCTCCTTCTTCTCCTGATGCCCCCTTTTCACAAACCCCTTTTGCAGCTCCTGCAGTCATCCAAGCCAGGGAGACTTGGGTACCATCTGGGCACCTTCTGTCTCATTGCCAGACTTACCAGCTCCTCTTTTTCCTCATCTCAACAGGACCACCAGCTCCTTATCCTGAGCTCCAATCTGGCTGGCTCTTTTCATTCCTTATATAGGTAACCTAATAAATCAATTAATTTTTGTTTTATCAGGAGACAGTTGAGATTAATTAATTAATTATACCACCTGTCTCCTGGCTCAGGACTAAAAAGAGCTTGCAGTGCAGCACAAAACCAAAGTACAGCTACAAATGAGACCAGAAAGTGAAAAACAAGCAATCCTGTTAAAACACAATTCAAAACAGTATAAAAGCATTGGGAAAAGCCATAAACACAACAGCACCCCCCCTATTAAAAAAGTTTTGTACAACCAGCTAGTCATCAAATGTCTATTTAAATGGTCTTTAGAAGAGAAGGCTAGCCAAAAAGGCAAGCTCCTACCTTTCAGTCTCCATCCTCCTTGCCAGGTGGCTGACTTCTTCTGCCACTACCAGGCCTCTTCTGAAAGTGCCAGGATGCCTCTGGTTCCCAGAAAGTTGCCTGCCTGTGCCAGAGCCTTTGTCTCAGCTGTTGCAACTTGTAATCCCCAAACTGTGCTTTTCTGCACATGGAAGGTAGCACACTGGAAGGAAAGCCCAGCCAGGAAAGCAGCTGGCAGCTCTGAACCTGGGCCAGAATTGTAGCAGTCCCAACATGGCTATTAATTGAGGAGCAGAGGCAGGGTCTGTTTTTAAATTGCAGAAGGGAAAGAGCTAAGCAGGAAAATGTTATCTGAGAAAACGAGCCTCATTCCTTCCAGTGGGATTTATTTCCCCAGAAGGGTAGTTTGGCTCACAGTTGGCTGTAGAGGAGCCCACTTTGCTAGGGGTGTTGGCAACAGTTGCTGGGGGGGTCTGTCTGCGCCAGTCCCCGAAACCGGCAGAACAAAATCATCCAGGGCTGCGTTTCTGGCATCGTAATGGGCTGTATTTTAATTGGCATAATTAAAAGCTCCTCTGTTCGTCTCATTTACAACTTATTTGTAGCAAAGGATAATTATCCCAATTGCTGCCTGGGGGGACATAAGAAGAGAAAGTTGTGGGGGCAGGTCTCCCAGTGGAAGAGAGGAGTGCATGGCACGATGCAGCAGTTGCCGCTTCCTGAGAGACAGACCTCCCCACTCCACCCATGAAACGCCATGCGCCTGGAGCCAAAGGAGTCTTCTGTGGTACCTGAGGCTTGTGCTTCGGGAGAGATGGCGACATCTTCTCTGCAGGATGGACAGCTGTCAGTTGGAGGCTGCTAACAGAGTCACACTTCACATGGCATAACTCTTGGTGCCAAGCGCATGCTTTGGAGTGCTCAGCCTCAAGAAGGATGCCCTGGCATCTATTATTATTATTATTATTATTATTATTATTATTATTATTACTGTATTTTATTTTCTTATAGTCTGCCTTTATCCCAATATAGGGACTCAAAGCGGCGAACAAGTATAAAACAATACAATTTGAAAACAATACAAAATATTGAAATGCATAAATATAAAATTAAAAAAACCCAATTAAACAAGGTTAAGGATTAAAACAGTGATAAATTAAAATATATTAAAATCCATTAAAATTTGTATAGCCCAGCATTAAAAACCCAGTCCTTCTCCGCTTAATAGGCCTGACTGCACAGGAAGGTCTTTACCTGGCATCGGAAGGATAGTAAGGATGGTGCAACCCTGGCTTCTCTAGGGAGGGATTTCCAAAGCTTGGGAGCAGCCACTGAGAAGGCCCTCTCTCTTGTTCCCACCAAACGCAACTGAAAGGGTAGTGGGTCCTTCAAATAGCCTGGACTCAAGCTGTATAGGGAAGGATCAAGGAAGGATAAGCTTGCAAGGGGGCCTTCAGAATCCCTGTATAGAAAATGTTTTAAAGTCCAATTAACACATTTTAAAAAGTATAATTACAAAGAAAAGGGGGACATGAAAGCTTGAAAAAGGAAGAGGGTGTACAAAGGATACCAACGTGGGCTACACATATGCATTAATATAAGCTGACCATATGTCCCAAAGTACATTTTCTTGAAGTTGATGTCTATAAAATAGACGTTCCTGCATAGAGAACGCATGTAGTAAGAACCTCGGACCATTGAATAACAGATGGTGAATGTTTCATTTTATTTTCCAGCCTTGGATTATAAGGTCTTTTAGCAACACTACCCCTCCCCTCCCCACCGTCAGTCAAATTTGACTGATTTGACCATCAGTCAAATTCTACATTGCAGGGATACAATCGAAAAGATCGTATTCATCTGCTAATGCCAATGTTTAAAAATGCAAACTTCATACGCTGTAGTACGTCCAACCAAAAAGGGACAGCCACTGAACATTACCAGGAGAAGTTAAGGCAGAAGAACTCTTTATTTGAATAGATCCATTTACCTTGTGAGAGGTGGTCCAGTGGTTGCAATGCTGGAGTGGAACTCTAGGTTCAAATCCTCGCTCAGCCATGAAAACCAATTGGGTGCCTTGGGCAATTTGGATTCTCTGAGCCACAGAGAAAAGCAATGGGAAGCACTCCTGAACGAATCTTGCTGAGAAAATCCTATCATAGGATTGCCATTGGTTAGAAACAACACAACAGCAGCAAGTCGCCTTGCTCTGTTCTTTACCTGCCTTGAATCCCTGTACTGGGAGGAAGGCAGGATAATAATAATAATAATAATAATAATAATAATAATATAGTTCCCAGGAAAAGAGATTCCACCTCATCATTAGGAGGAACTTCCCAGTAAGGGCTGTTCGATAGTGGAACATAATCCCTCAGAGAGTAGTGGAGTCTCCTTCCTTAAAGGCCTTTAAACAGAGGCTGGATGGCCATCTGTCAGGGATGCTTTGATTGTGAGTTCCTGCATGGCAGGATGGGGTTGGACTGGATGGCCCTTGGGGGTCTCTTCCAACTCTATGATTCTATGATCCCATTATGGAACACAAGAAGCCAAGCCCACCTGTCCAGGTGCTATTTGCTATTCAGAACAGGTCCTGGTTGGCTCTTGAGATACTTGTCATTGGGATTGATAAGGATGACTTGACCCAGGATCTTCTTTAGGAAGTTACAGCCCACTGCAACCCCAACTTAGGAGGTTTGAGAAAGATCAGTTTTGGGTCGGCTGTGCTTTGCACATTCTGGCCGAAATGATTATGTTCCCTTGCTTACCTTGCTACACGCTGAGCCTGTACTTGTGGAGCACTTCACAGCCCTCTTTCCCCAAAGCCAGTGCTGGCATCACCCGACAAGGATTTCCGCATAAAGCCATCAGCGCAGCCCATGTAACGCTCAAGTGGGTTGTTAGCAAAGTGCCTGTCGTGAAATTTCCTCTCGTTAGCGATCACTTTCACTTTTGACATGTTACGTTACATTTTATTTTTATTTTATTTGCGGTGATATGCTGAGATGTTTCGTACGTCACCCGCTGATTAGAATTTCACAATTAACATTTGTTCCCGTCTCTCACCTGCTGCCAGTGTAGTGCCTGCAATTAAGCTGTTGTATTAATTGGACAGAGTAATGTTCTCGGTTCTCTAGAGGCAGCGACGACCTTTCTTAGGAGTGAAGGCATTCCCTTTCCTTTGTGGAGAATGGGGCAGTGATGGTGGTGGGTGAGGCACAGCCCTGGATTGGTGTCTCCAAGGTTCCCGGCTTCATTGTTAGCTAAAAAGGACACCCTTGAGATAAGGCAAGGCCAAGGCCATGGAGAACTAAGATCCATCATAGCAGAGTGCGTACAGTGTGGGACTGGAGAGATTATGGGATCATTCCCACTGGCCTATAACATAGATCAGGACGCGAATCATGGGTGCATCATTTCCATTTGAGCGCGAATTTGACCCGCATTGCTCCGATATCGTTTCCATTGGTATTTGAATCTGAATCGATGTATCTTGAAAAACCCAAATTATAAGTCGATAAACCGGTTTAAAAAGACAGTGGTTTTCTTGTGAGGATAAAGTGGGGCAGTGGAAAGTCATGCACACCTGCTTGAACATGGAAGAGAAATACAATTGTATACCTAAAAACTACTGTTAGTTTCAGCCCACTGAATCAATGGGATGTAGCTATGTATTGACTTATTAGTCAGCAGTTGATTCAATGAGTAAGTAAATAAGTTTATTTGTATAGTGTACGCCATTACAAGTTGATTCAATGAGTCTACCAAAGTTAGAACTAACTAATAGGATTGTTATTATGTGTCTTCAAGTTGGCACTGACTTAATTGTTGTTATTTGCTATCAAGTCATCTTTGACTTTTGGTGTGAGTGAGAGACCTCCAAGATCCCACTGACTGTCCTGCGAAGGTCTTGCAAGCTCAGGAAAGCCATGGTTTCCTTGACTGAATGAATCCACATGTAATGTGGTCTTCCTTTTCCCCAGCACATTCTGCATTACCAAGCATTATTATCTTTTCCAGTGAGTCATGCTATCTTATGGTATGTCCAAAAATACAAAAGCCTCCGTTTATTCAGATGGGCTTCTAGGGAGAGTTCAGGCCTGATTTGCTCTAGGATCCATTTATTTATTTATTTTCAGGCAATCGATTGAATCCGTAGTACTTTCCTCTATCATAGGGTTTCCTTGGCATTCTGAGGTGGTTTGCCATTATCTTCATCTGGGGCAGAGAAAGTGTGACCTGCCAAAGGTCGCTCAGTGTGTTTCAGGGTTTCTGTGTCTGGTTTTTCAGAGTCGTAGCTGTGGCACAGCTCCCAGAAACTGGGGAGGGATGGCTGTCAGAATATGGGAATGGGGATAAGGAGGGGAAGGAGCTGGAGAATGGCATTGCTGAGTGGATGGAGAGACTGTGAGGTGGAGTGGAGTAGGGACACATTCAGACAGCACAGACATCTAGCATCTGTGCAGGCAAAACTTTCCTGCAAGATTTCTAGTTTTGGACAAGTAATGCTGCTGGGAGGAAATGTGTGTGTGTGTGTTTGTGTGTCCACTTTTGAGGACTTTCCCTGCAGCTGGTTCTCTACCTGGGAGTAATGTGATGGAAACTGGGCTGGTTTCTTCTCTCCCAGCATGTTGGCACAAGTTGTCTTCCAGTGGTGAAAGAAACAGCGAGGCATCTATCAGCATGACGGAAACCCATGCAGAGCCAGCCTGCAGCTATTGGCTTTCGAATCTGGGATTTCAGAGGGGCAGGACTGTCTAATGCTTCCAGAAATAGCAGCAGTACACTAGGCTTATACTGATGCCAGTATTTGTTGCTCCTGTGGAGGGACGGGGAAGAAGAGAGATGACCATTGGGTTCCTCTCCCTTTCTCCTCCTTTGGGTGAGGTGGGCCCAGATGGCTTCCTGGTGCAGCAAGAAACATGATCGCCTCCTGCAATTTTTTTAATTTACCACATTTCTTTGTAAGTTTAGTCTCTGCCACTCTCTTGAGTGTTAGTTTTGACCCACCTTTTCAAACCGCGAAGGTAATTTTGATTTCTGATCCTGCCCTCTGGAGTACATATTAGCTACGTCTTCTCATTTGGTGTCATCTGCAAATCTGATCATTCTCCCCTCTCCTCCCTCTGCCCCAGCCTTCCCGATAACATTTTTTCTAGAGGCTTTGGGAATCCAAGACATTTGCTTTAGGTCTTTCTCTGCATAATTTGCCATTTCGCTTGCTGTGGGGCCAGGGCAGGTTTGCAAAGGTCACCGGTGTGCGAGCAAACTCTTCACCTTGTGGATTCCCTTGAGCTGCGCTGGGGTGGATGAGAAGGCAGAGCAGGCAGGCAGGCAAGAGAAGAGCCACTGGCATCATCAGGGCAAGGCTACGGGGCACAGGTTCAGGACCGAATTAAGCACGATGAGTAGAATGGTTGCCAAGTTTAGCAGAACTAACTTGTCTCAGCCAGTCTGTAGTAAGTAGTACACGTGAACAGTTAGGTAGGGTATGTGTGCGCTTGGGGCAAAAGCATATAACCATGAAGTCCAGAATCTGAAATTATGAAATTCAACAATAGAAGAGAGCTATATTAAGCTGAGTTAAGAGGGTGTGGGGTGCTAGAGGAGGAAGATGTGGGAAAATTCAAGGAGGTTATTCTTTTAACCACAAGCTAGCCTTTCTCTCCTCTCATGATAGTCTATCCAGGACTGCGGAGCCAAAGGAGAGGCCATGTGGTGCAGTGGCTACAGCCTGAGGCAGACTCTATTAAATCATTAAGACCATAGCTGTCCTTTCTAGAACACAGAGAAATCAGCTGGACAACAAAGAGATAAGGGACTAGTAGAAGCCAAGCATACAAAGTACATGTAGGAAAGATCTTGGGAAATCCCTTGCACATTGAATGGCACATCCCATCTACCTGGATATCTGTTGAATGCATGCTTTGTCTTCCTATAACTATAGTTGCACCAATTCAATTAATTGATGGATTGGTGAATATATCTTCATATGACAGAGTGTTGGACTCCTTGCTACTAGAAACATTATTATTTGTTTTATTTATTCAATTTATATCCCACCTTTCCCCCAGCACAGGGTTCAAGGCAGTTTACAACCATTTAAAAACACAGTGCAACTAAAAGTCCACTAATACAAAAAGTCAAATACAATTAAACCAAAGTTCTTTCAAAAGACTTATTTAATGCACAATAAAACAGAAACACAACACTCACCCTTAAAATCTGCATCTGCTACAACATGATAAAAATGAAACATGTCTTCCAAGGAAAGGAGTTCCATAATTTGGGAGCAGCCATTAGAAATGCTTAATAAACTTAATAAAGGTTTTAAAAGGGATCCTACTTCAGATGTGGGACTCTTGCAAATGGTTCAGACATCATAAAATCATATGGGGAAACCCAAGCTTTACCACCCTTAATTCACCAGTCTACTATGTTGTTGCTTTGTCAGATACAATTTCCCTCATCTTGGTAAACCTGGGTTCCTTAAGCTTGTCCTAAATGTATATCCCTAGTTAGCTTCCTCCAATTTCTGTATCAGCCAGTTTGATTTTGGTTTTTTTTTGAAGTGAGGAGGTCATTTGAAAAGGCTGGCTGTAGATCAGTTGCTTGGCTGCATTCAAGTCCAGTGAGCAGAAATTAAATGGGGATTTAGGTCAGTTGAGCTTTTCTGGGGATTTGGATTTCTATCTGGGGAGTGGCAGCAAAGCAATGATTAAAAAGAAGTTGCAGGAAAAGCACGGCTTTTGGCTAAGCTTGTCCCAGTGGGCACTTTCCTAAAAGTAATCTCTGTTTCAAACTGAACTACAACAAAGATGCAAAAAATCAACTTCAAGTCTATCCCTGCTCCTAACTTCAAGCTGCCCTCCCAGAACCTAAACTCAGTGCATATGGAACCTGAACTGAAAGCTAGGCTTTCATGATTGCTTTGATTCTTGGTATTTGCTCTCAAGCTGGCTTTGATTCAATAGTGATCCTATGAATGAGAGATCTCCACAAACCATGGTCATCAACTGCCTTGCTCAGGTAGCTTTACTAGTTGTGTAGAAGAGAGCATTTCAGCAAGGGTTACTTGTCACACAATTTCCCCCTTTAACACCTGTTAAAGGTACAAGAACCCTCTCCAATTTTCACTTTAGCAATGCTACTGCTATCTCCAGGGTATGTTTTGTACCTCCTTTCTAAAACTCTGTTTGGCCTAAGCTTGGTTGGAGCTTAATTCCGCCTTGCCACTAGGGTTGCCAAAGTGAAAACTGGAGCCTGCTCCTGTATTTATAATGGTTGTGTGGAAGAGACCATTTCTGGTTGTGCGACAAGCAACACCTGCTGATAGCCCCTCTTCTACACAACCATTAAAGGAACAGGAGTCCTGTCCAGTTTTCAAACTAGCAACCTTAACTAGAAATGAGAGGGACTTGTGTTACTACAGGACCATATAACCCTCCCTCTCGAGACAGAGCAGCTCCCAGCATGAAACACCTTTTTGCTGCTCTTCTTTCCGCTTCAGATTCCCTTTAATCAATTAAACAAATAGGACAGAGCTTGCAGCTCCTACTTGCATGGGGGGTGGCGGCAGGGGGGCTTATGTGCCCGGTTTATTTTCTGTCGTGCCAAGGGCACATGCTGTGTGTAAATAAAGGCTACCTTGTTCATGCACGCAAAGTCCTTCCACTTGCATTCCTTGATGGTTGTTGTTGTTGTTGTGTGCCTTCAAGTAATTTCCAATTTATTGTGACCCTAAGGCGAGCCTATCACAGGGTTTTCTTGGCAAGATTTGTTCAGAGGGGTTTTTGTCAGTGCCTCCTTCTGAGGCTGAGAGAGTATAATAATAATAATAATAATAATAATAATAATAATATAATTTATTTCTATACTGCTATTCCAGGGATCACAGCGGTGTACAACAGCAAGTAAAACATACATCATATCATAAAAATACAACAATTAACAATTAAAAACAATTAAAACCCTACAAAACAACCCCATACAAATGGCTGGATAGATGGAATCTGCCAATTACATTGCCAGGGGACTTGATTAAGGTCATCCAATCGGTTTCCATGGCCAAGTGGGGAGTCAAACGCTGGTCTCTGGAGTCATGGTTCAAAGCTCAAACCACTACATGATGCTAGCTCTGTTCCTTGATGTCTGACCCCCCAAAAAACAATGGAGCTGAGGACAGCCAAACAGCCATACATAGCCTTTCCCTCTCCACCAGTCTAACTTGCTAGATCCTAATAGAGGATGGGTGTGGACTTTTTTTACAGGGGCGGAGGGCAAAATGTGGGGATGTTAGCATATCCAACACCCCACATGCTGTATATGAGGTTTCCATACTTTCATATCTGGAGCCAGACATGTTTTAAATGGTCACAGTGACCTTTGAAACCCCAGGAAGGTTTCCCATGGGAAGGGCACATTGATCTGAAATGTGAAGGACTCAGGTAATACCAAGATAAAGGTTAAGTGGGTTGGATGATCACTTCATCCTCCCCCAGGTTTTCTGCATAGGCTCTTGCACTGGAGACAGAGAAGGTCCAATTGCATTAAAGAGAGCAAGGGCCCAAACAGACAGGCCAAAATAAAGCTGCTTTGGGTCACTTTGGATGCATGCTGTTTAAATGGGAGAATGCTATGTTGGTGCTGTGTTTCATGGCTGGTTGCCTGTTTGTCTTGAACTCTGCTTGGACTTCTGACTTCTCTTCTGAACAACCCTTTGGACTGCTTGCCTGGACTGAAGACTGACTAGTAAAGGACTTGGACTGGACTGGACTACATCTCTTTCATGGCTGATGTTGAGTGAGCTCGGTGACACACACTCTTTCCTTAAAATCTCTAGGATGCTGAGCCTTCTGGTTTGCTTCCCAAAGGCAAAACAGGACATCTTCCACTCATTGTGTTGCCCTCAGACACTGTTTGAGCCATACCCCACTTTCCATGGGTTCCTCTTCAGGACAGGTAAATATTACCCCTTCTTAAATCAAGTCTCTGTTATCCAATTTCCATACTGCTGTTTTCATTAGCTCTGTATGGCGTCTCTGTTTGCATTGCCATCGTGTGTTTGCTTGCACTCTTGCAGAATTCAAAATAAAAACCTTCCTTATTTATTAAGCCTGGAGTCCTCCAGCAGTTAGTACTAGCATCTAAAAGTCAAAGGGATTCTTAGCTTACCTAACCTCTTGCATGCCACCTTGAGCTAAGCAATTCCCACAATGTTTGAAGAGATGCGGACACAGTTGGTGGGAACCCCAAGTCTTTTGGGGGTAATGGGCATGCCTCCCTAATCATAATTTTGTCATCCAATGCAGTTTTCATTGACTCCCAAATTTCTAGCGTTGCGGAGAGGGAGGTAATGGAAATCATTCATATCTAGGACCTATGCATAAGAATTGTTAATTTTTTTTAATCTCTAAGGAGTTGGTTTACTGATTATGAACATATGTAACCAAGGGATATTTTAAAGAGGTTTTGGAGTTAAAGAGGCATTCACACTTCATGTCTTCATTCAACTGAATGATGTAACTGTGTTTTGAATTTTCACATTAATATGGAACCAGTTTCAGCCTCATCTAGTAAAACTCTCCGATTTTCTGTGTTCACCTTTCCTTGGTAACTTTGCCCCATTCTTTGGATGTCTAACCTGTTATTTCTAAATGCTCACCTGACATTTTAAGTAAGTACAAATCTAGAAATCTGAGGACTTCAATGGAGTGGGGGGGGCAGAATCCATAGCAGTTATTGTCAGACCACTAGGGTTGTGTAGTGTGAAAGGGCCCTAGGTGTGTCTAACTTGGTGGGCTGTTGTGGCCTGTTTGCTTCCGCAGTGCGGAAAGATGTGTGAAGGGTCCAAGCAAAGAGGAATTTCGGAAACCATATTTAGCTGCTAATGAAAGCCAAGTCCTCAAATACTCCATGCCAGGTGTGCTTCTAATTAAAGAAGTGAAAAGCACTTTCCAAGTCTATAATTATGCTTGCTCCACACACATACACACAGAGGCACACATCTTGCGTGACAGCAAACGGTGGCACTCATGCACACATACGCAAGCTCAGCACTGAGGAAAGATGAGCTGCGAAGCTGGGCTGTCTTGTCTTTCCTCTTTCTGCCGCCCATCTGTTGACCAAAGTGCTGAGAAAACACACGCAAGCGACAATCTCAAGGCTTTTTTTAAAGGCGTCCACACTGTGAATCTGCCTCCTCGGCACGATTAGCGAGATGCTCAGAGTGTGTCATTTACATAACAGAAAATTAAATAAAGGTTGCTTGGCCATAAAGGAGCTGGATTAATTTTGCTTGAGCACTGCTAATGAAAGCAACAAATCCCAACCTGATGCAATAATAAAAAGCGGAGGATTTTCCTCTTTAATTAATCAATAAATCTTGTCATGCCTTTTGGAGATGGGAGCCCAAACCTGCTGATCTTATCAGAAAGGAGAAATCTGGGAAGATGGGCTGGGTGATGCCAAGAGACAGGGAGGGAGAGGTGTTGGTATGAGAGGAGGGCAAAATGGGAGCACTGGTGTCCCAGTAAGATTTCTCCCCCCTCCAATGGAATATTCCTTTAGTCCCCAAATTTCTAGCATTGCAGAGAGTGAGGCACTGAAACTCATTTGCAAATTGTAACTAGAACTCTTAGATTTGTGGGGTTCACATTCCCTCGGTCATGGCCTGCCCCTTTTCTTTGGATGCCTAAACCAGAGGAGTGCCGTCACACTGCCTGCCATGTGGTGGGGCAAGCAGCATAATGCTGGCATGGGGGCCGAGTCAGGGGGTGCATTGTGTGGATGCCATGCCCCCACTCTGCCCCAATGCCAGCTTTTCTCACTGATCTATCAAAGTTGTTAGTTTCTTTTACTATCAGCAGAAAATGTCTATTGCACTATGATGACTTTTTGATCCCATGTGTGCATTTGTCCCTGACTCAATTCTGGCTGCTGTCTAACTGGTTCTGCAGGCGAATTTAGATATGTATAAGACCCCAACAGGATCCTGACCTCTGTGTGAATGGCTGGGACAGGCTACCTATGGCAGAGGAGCATATTTCCACAAAACCCTCCAAAAGCACTTGTTCCTCACAGGCTCCCAGAGCTGCAAAACGTGCACTTCAACACCCTGCCAGTGTTCATGGAAGAAGCAGAGGCATTGCACTGCAAGTAGCCCAAGATGAGGAGGTCATCAGAAGAGGCATTCTTGGAATAAACCCAGGAGGGAAGTACTTTGGACCAACAAGATGCCCAAGCCTACCTCTTGTACCTCCACAAGGTTCCTGGACATTTTTGACTCTCTGCAATCATTTTTCAGCAACAGCCCAGAGTGGCAAACTGTGTAAATGCGGCTTCTTCTTTAATGAGCTTTGGGGAAATAATGAGAAGGAAACTCATTGGTTTCTGCCCCCTTCAAAGGGAAATGGAAGCAGGGAATCTCTCCCACTCCCTGTGCCCTTCCTCTTCATGAAGACACAAGGAGGAGGCTGTGCAGGGAGAAGGGAGCCTTTGAAATCTGCACAAATTATGCAACTTCATGGCCAAAGCAGCCGGAGAGCAAATCCATGGCAACGTGTATCTAGAGGCTCTTCAAAGAGAAGATCTTCCCGTCTTCTTTCCATCTCTGCAGCTCTATTTTTTGTCCAAAGAAAATCTGGCCGGAAAGCAGGGATGAGGAAAGTGCAGCTCTTGGAACCCACTTTTGAATTCCCTCCAACATTTCACAGATGGAAAGCAGAAGACATATGGCCACCAACTGACATTGCAGTATGGTCAAGACTGCAAAAGTTATGGATGAGACATAAACTAAGGGAAACTGCATAAGGAGACATAAACTAGGAGAGGGTGCAGCACTTTGCTTCTGCTTGAGCCTACTGGGAAAGGCAAGATTCTGTGCTTCCTCTCATCTCCTCTTTCCCTTCCTACTGGGTCAACTAAGTGCAAACACTTTTTGCAGTTTGAGTTTAGTTTGCCTCAACTGAATTAAACTGAAGATGAAGGGGGCAAAGTAGAAGGACAAGACAGAAACTGGGACCTATTAAAAGCAGTTGAACAAGTGGAATGACAGAGAATTAATGGGGGCTGTCCCTGATGAATCAGGACTGTTGGAGTCTACACAGTTGCCCACCTCTGAAGTAAAGCCAGGAGGTGGCAGGAAAAGTAGGAGGTTTACAGGCAAGGAATCCACCAGAACAAACAGGGTAGAGTTGGGATGCCATGACTGAGTGGTCTGAGAGGGCTGCCATACAGAAAAGAACCTCTTCTTGCTTCCATGCCCAGCCACTTGAAGATCAGGACAGGGCATATCCCTTTGCCTTGAGAAGAGCGCTTGTGGGCGTGAGCAGGAGGAGATGCATATTGACTAAGATTATACATTTATCCAACTGAATGCCTCCCTTAGCAATTATACCAATCAGTTAAAAGATGTGCTATGAAAACAATAATTTGCATTCCTTTTAATTGTGCAAAATTCCGTTTCAGCTGTAGCACTGTAGAAACTGACCTGCTTCTGCAGCCCCATGGGAACTGCAGAAGGGAGTGTGAGAAGTGCAGATGTTTGGTTCTCCGCTCCCAGCCCTATCTTTTTTGAAGCAATTAGGAATCTCGCCCAAAGTCTGGAAGGGGATGCATGTCATAATTTTGGCGCAGGGCAGGAATGGGGGCAGACTTGCTCCTTGCTGCTGATTGCTGATTGCTGCTTTCTCCTTGCTCCCTGCTTTCCACATTCACTCTTGGCATGTGCAGCTGCTCATTATGATGCCCCTTTGTTTTCCCTTAGGGCCAACTGCAGAAATGTCAAGTGCGGGAGCAACCCTTGCCTGGACTTCTCAGCAATGAAACCAGTTCAGCCTGGATAAGGGCCTTTTCCCTAAAGGCCTGTTCATCTCATTATTGTTGTGTGCCTTCAAGTTCATTTCTGACTTATGGCAACCCTAAGGCCACCCTACCAACTCTGGGACAGAGTCACTGTAGACCTGCCATAAGTCAGAAGGCACACAAGATAAACAATGTATAGTTTTAAGCTCTGTGGCCAAGCCAGTCACTTCCAGCCCTGCTATGGTCTTGTATTTGTCTTAGGGTGCCAGTATATTGTAGAAATACTGCAGCTTGACAACACTTTAAGTGCCCTAGTGCCAGCCTATGGAAATCTGGGATTGGTAGTTTTGCAAAAGTCTTTTAGCCTTGTGAAGGAAAAGGCTTTCACAGCCAGCATCGGTACTTTTCTGTGGAGTTTTCCAGCTATGTGGCCATGTTCTGGGAGCATTCATTCCTAACGTTTCGCCTGCATCTGTGGCTGGCATCTTCAGAGGTGGCATCTTTTAGCTTCCTCTGCCCAAGAGTGCAAGTGCCTCCCAAAACGACACATCCTAGGATTCTGTAGGGTGGAGCCCTGGCAATTAAAGTGGTGTCAGACTGCATCATTTCTACAGTGTAGATGCATCCGTAGCCGCTGAGGGGCTTTCTGGAGTTTTAAGAAACCTCTTTCCCTTTGAGTCACTGCCTTGCTCCCTTGCTTTGCTTCCTTTGAGAAGGACAGCTTCCCAACTCCCCCTCAATTTCCAAGACTGACTAATTTCTTTCTCTTCTCCTCACCCTCTTCCCTCCCATGTTTTTGGTTGTGAAATCCCCCCCCCCCCTCCCCAAGGTTTATGCTTGCATGGTTTGTCCCGCAAGCTTGACAAGGCACGGTTGGAGAGCAATTTGAGGAAGAAAGCAGAATAATTGCTCGCTCTGGTTTTATCCAGGCATTATGAGCCCAAATAACCTTGAGCAGACAAAGCGCTCCATTACCTCGCCACACGTGCGCGCTCGGCTGTCACGGAATTTGCTGGGAAGGAAGAGCCCACGCACTGCAGCAAGGTGTGCATGTGCGTATGTGAGTGTGCATATGTGTGTGTTTGTATGTATATATGTTTATATGAATGTATGTAAGTATGTGGGGGAGGAATAAACAAGCCCCCCTGATTCCCCTGGCCCTCCAGCAAGGCCAGGCAATGAGGGAGA